>SRZU01000275.1:0-33704 GCA_013183765.1 Fusarium xylarioides | reverse complement strand
ATCGTCAGCGGCAACAAGAGGCTATCAACGCCGCTTGGGAAGCAATTGACGAAGATTTCCTCATAAAGCTATCCCTTTCAACACGAGACCGGTTTATGAGATGCATCCGGGAAGGTGGCTTCCCATTGGACTATTAGATACAGTATCAGTACCTCAATATATTGAAAATCACATACAAAAACCGACCCCAGTCCCGTACCTATACCCATGATGATAGCATCCCCACAAGGTCGCCACTTCGGGCTTGTACCGGTCCTGACATTTGTAACCCCTGCGGACTGTATATGTCTCATACACGTATTGCACCTCTTGCCATTCATCTACATACCTATGTCAAACCAGGGAACCCCGCTCGATCTGGCCGTGTTGAATCGATTATTACTGCGTTTGGAGGCAATTTCCCAGCCAGTCTTTCATCCTCTGACGTTATGCATCCCCTTTCTCGCTCAATCTCTTTCATTCCGTCCTGCATCTCAGTCACACCTAGAGCCAGGTACCTAGATAGACCGTCCACAGGTACCTTAGTCTTAGGTGGCGATTGGGTTGCTCTGTCACGGGAACTGCCTTTTGAATAATAAACATAAGAATACGCGCTCCTACGCACCGTTGACCTTGAGAAACACATGATAAGTCAAGCCACTTACATCTGATGCCAGTTTCATTGTCAAATCTCATTGTTGGTGTAGTTGTCTTGTGCCTGCAACTGTCTGCCCTTGGCCTACTCGTGCATCTGGTACATTGAGTTAAAGTGGCGTGACTGGTGGTTTTGATATATCTTATGTTTAATAGCTTGTCCTCAAGTACTTTCAAGGGACTGATGAGTCAACGTTAATAGGTAACAATAAATAATCCTCTTGGTCTGCTTGACTCCTGAGCTTGTGTTCTAAGGTCTTCGACTGATCGGGAGACATCGGTGCAACGCTTTGATCCGGGGGTTCTGCCGGTTCTTTATCAGTGGAGGCTGAGAAAGAAAAGCATTTCATTATACATCGCCAGAAGTACGCTATGTATGAAGTCACTTTCTATTTTCGAAGTCGTAGCCGAGACTCCATTCACCAAATCGTCCCCTTTTTCGTCTGTTTGATCCCCATTGTTCATCCTAGTGGCAGATCCGGGGCTCCATATCCTTCAATTATCCGAGCTGACCATTTTTCAGTCTACTCCGTACCTAGATTCTACTTTCCAGGGTTGCACAAAGAAGATTGCACAGTCGCACATGTTTCCTCCGTGTTCGCCGTTCCTGCGTTGTGATACTGCGTGTGAGTATGCAGGACCGCTTACAACGCTTCTTATAGCGACCATGTCAGATTCATCTGGTATCCCAGCTTCCCCCAAAGGGACACCACATCTACCACACCGAAAACGCTATCTCCCGCAGCATATATATGCAATTCTATGCTGTGGTTGCTTTCGCGGATGTGTAAGGCTCGTGTTTCTTGCCCTTCTTTGCGAGGCAGCAGATTACTTCCATGCTACCCAACCCTTGCCGTCTCTGATGCAAACCACACTTCCTAGCCGAGATAAAAGCAAGCCTATAACCAAGATGCTCTGATAAGTAGTAGAATATGGGGTTTTCCTAATTCCATCGAACAAAGTCCATTACCTGAATTCCTGTTAATGATCAGTGGCCTACCCCTGGAACCGGCCTCACACTAAATCTGCGCTATTCCCTCTAGAGACAAGCTCCCGCTCCCATGTTGGGTAAGGATCAGCCACATTGCATCAAATCAATGTTCGAAACTCTGTGGCTCATAGGATTCCACCCTAGCTCGAATACGTACACAAGTGATCATCGGAAAGCACAACGGCTAGACAACCGTTCAATGGGAAAAAAGATACAGAACAATTATGGAAAACCAGAGAAAGCGAAAGTCGGAGACTATTGTCGCGTCGGAACAACAAAAGCGAGCCAAACCACTCGGAGGAATACCCGTGAGGCGCGACCTCCTGGAACGTCATTACAGCAGGGTCACCTCGTTAAGAGAATATGTCCTCTCCCAGTTACCTCATGGATCTCGACTCCGACGGAAGAAAGTGGCATCCATCGGCGAAGCAAATGATGCCAGGGAGATTGAGAAGACGTTATCACGACTTCTAGATACATCACTTGTTTGTTTTGCCCATGAAGAGGCCGACAAAGATGACACGAGATGGGAGCAATGGCTAGCATTCTCACAGAGAGAGGATGAATCTTATGTCAGTCTTTCCGACGGGATTGCTGGATCAATATTCTCCCAAAACGAGGTTAGTACAGCATCTTTATTCTTATGAAAAGCCGCTTACAATCATGTAGATCGTAGACTTCGTTGTATGGCGTCTCTTCTCTAGAGAGGTGCAAGTCGGACGACGACCCAAGCACCTATTGTGTGACGGGTTCAGGAAATCAGCCGGACCAGATGACCAAGGGACCACCACTATTCCTGGACTCTTTAGCCTCTTTCCGAACTCTAACGTTGAGGCGCTGAGGGAAAACCCTTGGCCACAATTATTGGCCCTTCTTGGCAGAGCTGGAGAGAAAATCATGATCAATCTCCTTGTTGACACCTCTATATATTTAGAGATTGAAGCAGGTTTCAACAACTATTGTCAACTGACAGGTAAGACAGCAAAACACCAAAGTACACATCTGACCATTCTAGGTGTGCCACTTGCAGAGCTTGACCTTCGTGGAGGCAGTCTGTCAATGGCTAAAGGATCTAAAAGCGAAGCACGCAAACCTATAGACATAACTCTAGTGAGAAGCAGAATATTCTATGCTAAGCCATCCCTCACGGCACAAGGACACATCCAGCCCGGCTATAAGCACATTCGTAAGTATAGAAAGCATTTATATTCAAAATTATTATTAATAGTTTTCAGATGTGCTGAATCGGTACAAGAACGCTCCCATGTCTAGCGACCTAGAGATCCAGCGCCAAGGTACAATCAAGGTGATGATGTATATATTTCCTCGGCAATTCGGACTTCACAACGTCTTTACTTCTCAGATCGACCCTACGTTAACCTCGCAAAAGTTTCAAGACTATACGGTGAGAGAAGAAGAGATTGCTCCCTGTTTTCGAGCAAAGGCAGGAGACACAGTGTCGCAAACGCCAAAAATACCCAAGCGGCTTCGTGGATATACTGAAGAACTTGTGAAACGCTTGCAAGTTCTCCACGGACGGTGTTCATATATCGAGCTCTTGAAGCACTACTGCCCATGCACTTTTGACAGGCCATCGCGAACTCGGAAGCCGAGGACCAAGAAGAGTCTCATATCGTCTCGAAAGTTTATTCCATCACAACACCCGATGAAGTGTTCATACTATAAGTGTGCTCCATCCCAGAAGCAATCCGAGCCAGGGCTCTTGAACACGCAAGCGCCAGCACTCCCATATCATAAATCCCTGGTAGAGCTAGCAACCCCATCATATCAGGTCTCATCGTTCTGTCAAGCCGTCTTGTCCAAGATTATCCCCAAAGACTTCTGGGGGGATGATGCCGTACAAAAACACAACAAATCCACTATCATGCGAAGCGTCGATAGTTTCATCAGGTTCAGGCGCTTTGAAACCATGTCGCTACATGAAATAACACAAAAAATGAAGGTTAGTGACCGATAGTGCCAAAGCTTGACCGTGGCTAATCATATATCAGATCGCCAAAATCTCTTGGCTTCACTCACCAGTGCTAGGCGACCACAAACCCAGCAAAACAGATACTGCAAAGCGTCTGGAGATTTTTAATGAATTCATTTATTTCGTTTTTGATTCTCTCTTGATCCCTCTGATCCGAAATACATTTTATGTTACCGAGTCTAACACTCATCGATACCAAGTTTTCTACTTTCGCCATGAAGTTTGGAGACATATAGCAGAGCCAGCCATGATGGAACTTAGAGCAGACATGTTTGAGGAGGTCAAGTTGGATGACGCGCTGCAGGTATTACGTTCTCGAAAGCTCGGCTTTAGCCAAGTTCGACTCCTTCCAAAAGGCAACAAACTTCGCCCCATCATGAATCTCCGGCGCAGGGCTATGACCAGGGGACCTTCAAGCAAGCTTGGGCGTAGTATAAATACTATCTTGGGTCCCGTGCATTCGTTGCTGAAGCTAGAGAAGGTATGTGAGGCGACAAACATTCAGGCGTTGGAGCTGACTCGAAACCCAGAGGATCAACCCGTCGAAATTGGGTTCAACTATGTTCTCCGTCAGCGATATTTACAACCGACTGAAGCTATTCAAGCAATCTCTGGGACCTGAACATGGTAAATTGTACTTTGCTAAGGCTGATGTCAAGGCTGCTTTCGATACCATCCCACAAGAGGCAGTTGTCAATCTGATGAAGTCCGTGCCAAGTCAGTCGAAATATACCATCATGAAACACGCAGAAGTGAAGCCTGGGGAACGAGTAGCGGTAGCTGACGATAAGTCCTCGTCAAAAGCTATCCGTCGATGGCATGCAACAGCCTTGAGCGAGAAGGAAAACCCAGATTTCATCACACGGCTCGAGCAAAACCTGGCTCACAACAAGAAAAACACTGTCTTTGTGGGCAGCGCTTTACGCAATACTCAAAACATTGGAGAGCTGATGCATCTTCTCAGGCAACATGTCGAGCATAATCTTGTCAAGATTGGAAAGAAATACTACAGACAGAAAATCGGAATCCCTCAAGGCTCTGTGTTATCTTCATTCTTATGCAATTATTTCTATGCTGACCTTGAAGTTAAACACCTGGACTTCCTTCGTTCGCCAGACTGCCTACTCTTACGCCTCATTGACGATTTCCTTCTAATCACCCAAGACCAGGAAAAGGCGATCAAGTTTGTCAATGCTATGCACGTGGGGTTTCCTGAGTATGGCGTTGCGGTCAACCCGACCAAGACCATGGTCAACTTTGACATGCTATATGATGGTGAGCCCGTGCAGAAGTCTGATCATGAGAAAGGCTTCCCCTACTGCGGAGCCACGATAAACTGCACGACACTGGATATCACCAAGGATAGAGACAGAGATGCAAATATTGGTACGCCCAAAAATCATGCTTCTAGTAAAATCAAAAACCAGTACTTACACCTAGAAAGATATATCTGCCTCTCTCACAGTCGACTTCGGCCGCACGCCTGGTCAGAATTTTCAGCGAAAAGTTCTAAGTTAGTCCCCCGCACCGCATGATCCCAAAGAGTTGCTAACCAAGGCTCCCATGACCATAAAGACGCTTTCAAGATTCAATCTCATCTGATGTTTTATGACACGTCCCATAATGCAAACCGAACCGTTCTCAACTCGCTTCGAAGTACTTTTGTTGAGACTGCGAGTAAAATGTACGCTTACCTGCGTTGCCTTGGAAAGACACAGCAACCGGGCAGTGAAATGATACTCCGTAAGTTGCTCAAACCCATGATGCGGCTGCTTTAATGTCTGATCTTCTCAAGGAACAATCGCTAAAGTGATCGATGTTGCCTTCCTGCTCTTGACTAGCAGATCTCGGGTGATGAGATATCCCCAGTACATCTGCGACGTGCGAAAATCGCAAGTTGCTCTGTAAGTGTTTATCGCCGTGCCGTTCCTTGGCAGTATCCTAAATAGTGATAGAAATGCGTGCCTTGCTTTTGAGAAGGTATTGGCAGCAAAGCAGACTAACTATCAGCCTGTTGTGAAGTGGCTTCGCAATGAAGCTGATAGGCTTGCCTCGGGCCAGAAATACGAGCTCCTGCGAGTTTCATGAGCTAGGCGAATGGTAAATTCAGTTGAAATGGCTAAATGATCTATCGCTGGTAACCTTGTCTCTTCTATGCACGCAGAATAGTCTAGGATATATATTATAATCGACTTATTCCTTGATTTCCCAAATATGGCGGCTGTCTGACAACATATTTTCTTTACATCGAGATGCTCTGGCTTCAAAGTTGTATACCACTCTTCCACCAGTACTTGTCCGAATGCCAGATTGGGAACATGTATCTCCTCCATCGCCACCAATGATCGTCTGGGTGACCGAAACCAAGCCAGCGCAGGGGGGAAATCGGCACAGGTTCCAGAAGCCAAATACCCGAAGATGAAATATCATCGGTAAAGAAAAAAGCGGTCAGACAGAGCCAGCCCAGAGTGAATACGATGTTTAATGCCTGGCGGAGTCTTTGAGGGAAGTTGGGGAAATGCTTGTCCAAGGCCTGCAGCAAAACAAGCTGCAAGATAATGCCAGGAGGTTGCAGGGCAAAGAAGATCGGACTTCTCCAGGGTTTTGTGGTTGGCATAGACGATAAACTTCCACCGGCGTGAAGTAAACCGGACTGTATGAAGGATAAGCACATCGTAACAATTTGAGCACGTAGTGTTCCCCTTTGAAGATAGCCATGGTCAACGAGGAACTTCGCGGGCGCAAGAAACTGAAGACGAAAGGTTTGATGCCAGAACGCCCCCCACCAACCAGCAAGACCTCTATCAAGCACCTGCGAGATAGGACCGAAGGTGTTGGTGTACTGCCATAACTCTCTTCGCATGGGATAAAAGTAGGAGAAAACGTAGAACTGAAAAAGGTCATGCAAGCTAAAAATGGCATCGATGGCAGCATAGATACCAACTAGACAAAGGAGTTCGCGATAGATGAACCGCAACCAAGGAGGAAGCTGCTGGAGGAACAAAGGGAGCTGAAGTTCCTGATCGGGCCCATAGGCACAGTAGGGATCCTTGACCATCGCAACAGAGCAAAAGTCCAAAAGAAAAGTGAGGAAGAGGACTCTGCGAATACGGCTCCATACGAAATCCCTCTCGGTCAAGTTACGATAGTAGCCACTTTTAGACACAATGAGCATGTTGTCGAAGGATACAGGATCCCCATCGCGAATATTGATTGGGATATCTGGTCTTGGTACGGAAGAGATAGAACAATTCCAGCCTGGAGAAAAAGCTTAGCCGGGAACCTCCTTGTAAGTGCTAGATGATCGTTCCAGACCTACCGATTTCCCTAAAATTTGTAGCAAGGTCAAGTGTCCAGTTAAGCCGTCCACCGAACGATCCGTTTTCAGGAAATTTCTGCCAGGCGTAAACCACATCTTTGGAGCTCCCATTCTTGGCATGGGTTTCGGCTTTCCCTGGAAGTACAATGTCTTCGTGGTGAGGCTTTCGTTGTCGAATCACGCTTTCTTGGTTCGATCCGTTGGCAACATTGATGAGCAGCTGTTTTGAAGATGCTTGCAACTTGTTGCCCTTGGGGATCTTGACAACTCTGGCATAGTCGAGTTGCGGATCGGTCCAAACCAAAAGATTCAGAGTCGTCAAGATACCCCATCCGCCCATGAGACCTGACGCATATGCTGGAGCGACGTTGTAGCTAGACATATACCGAATCATATAAGCATCGAACGCAACGACAACAGTGACGACAAGCCATCGTGCGTGGTAAAGCCATGGCCGGTTTCGATGTGGAATTGCCAAATAGACAATAGGCAAAATAAAAGGGCCCAAAAGACAGAAAGGAAGAACAAGGGGTTCTCTGATCCCTTTGGCAACTTCATTATCGAATAGCACCTTGTACTCGGCGCGGGCGATATTGCCAAGATTGGCCATAGGAGTGACTGTCATTGCGCCGACAACTTCAGAGGGTTATGCAGGGGCAAATTCGATTGCTCTCAGCTGCGGGACTTTTCGGCAAGCTTGCTTCTCGTAGGGTTGTATTGGCGTCTACGACTCTATCATGACGCAAGCTGGTTAACAATTTCTACGAGGTGGGAACAAAGTAGCAACGGGCAAACAATGCAGCAAAGAATTCGTCGAACAAGTATCTGGGTTAGAGGAAGGAAACGAAGCCTGGCTTATAATTGTACCTCAGAAGCTATCGCTTCTTCATGGTACAGAAACAGGTAACACCAATCAAAGGGTCATGGATTGTACTCAAATAGTATTTTGGCGGTGGTGAGACTGTGGGGAAGTCTTTTTTCTGGACCAAGTAAGAGCTATCTCCATAGACCGGTGAACGGAGCCTCAAAAACTAGGTCATACTGTAATAATCGAGGGGCGCATAAGAATACAGAAGCCTGATTTGCGTAGCCGCGTTTCTTTCAGTGGGCGAAAGAATTGCTTTTTGCTGAGTTGGCGTGTCCTTGCTGACGTTAGACAGGCTCATATTGCTACAGTCATGAGAATCCCATGCCAAGAACACAAGAGATACTTATAATCACTGACTTAACCAGTAGCTTCTTAGGTATTACTGGTGATAGGATCGAACCGCTAATTGCCGATTATACCTTAAGGTATCCATGTTAACTTGCATTTACTTACTACCTTAGTGGTGGTCATTGAGAGTCATCTGGTCACTAGTAAGGCCAGTGCTTCTTAGCAAGTTTAGGGACTCAGATTCCACGATACTTATGCAGGAGAGAGGTGTTTTTGGACATCGGTTAGTGGACAGAAAAGACTATCGCAGTGGTTTCCTATTAGTAATATCTACTGTGGGAGAATGTTAAAGGTAATAAAATAACCCAGACAGTCTTTCCTCCCCACAAAGACAAAAAAGAAGAAGAAAAAACCCTCCAGCTATGGTAGCCCGCTTATAACCACATGCATTGTCGATCTCTGGAGCGGGAGATCAAATTGGCGGATTGGCAAGATTGGGTAGTTTATAAATTATAGCTACCTATTAAGGGTGGTGTCTCAACATTAGTCAGATTCGTGGTTAGGCTAAGAGGTCAGCCAAGACTCATGCTGACTGTGACTTCTGGATATGTTCCATATCACAATCTGTTGCTATCATATATTGTTGTATGCAGTGAGACTCCGCTTAGATACAATATCGGAAATTGTCCTTGGAAAAAAGAATGGTTCCAACTGCAGCAGGCGACGGAGTTACAAAGCATAGGGCGTGCGACGAATGCCGTGAGTGTCTGTCTCATCATGTATCCGAATCGGAGACTTATCGGTCATTAGGATCCCGAAAACTCGCATGCTCCAAAGACCCCGATGGCTGTTCTCGGTGTAAAAAGGAGGGAATAATATGCTACTATTCTCCGCAGAAGCAAATGGGCCGTCCCCGAAAAAGGCGCCATGTGGATGTGGATGATGAGGCGACTCTACCAGCACCGGCCATTTCCCAGCCGCCACAGGAAGCCCTCTTTTTTCTCCAGCCAGATGATAATATCTCATATGAGCACCTGAATCAGACGCAAACAGCCGGAGATTTGCTTCTTGATCTCAACTTCCTGGACGATCCAGCTAATGCGAACATCGATACATGGGGCTTGCAATCTAGTCATGACACGTTTTCTTTCAATACGCAGATCGTGGAACCCCAAGGCTTACTCGTTGACAATGCGACATTGCCTACATTGGATCTGAGTGGTGTCGACCTCCTTGGTAGTATCAATTTTGGCGAGACAGACGCTCCGCAAGAAACAATTTCGACGGATCTCAGTAACACACTGCAGCAGTACCTAGCAGATCAGATTGAATCCCCAAACCCAGGATTACAACAGAACTCGGATACACCGACACCACCTGACTCCAGCGAAAATGGTGCTTCTGTTGAATCCAATGAGATTGCGATTAGAACACCAACCCCCTCTATGCGATCTGTACCTACAGTATCTTGCGGCTGTTTGTCATCACTTTATTTAGCTCTCGAGTCTCTTGGAAATCTGCCGGCTGAGGTCATACCGGCCATGAAAGTCGCACGGAATGCACCCAAGGTTGCTCACGACGTTATCAGATGTACTGTCTGTTCTGCATCTTTGCTTGACGAACCTACTAAGCCTCCTCCCATACAATCCTTCCAGAACCTCATGCTTCTTGGCGCTCTGGTTCCATCTGCATGCAACGCCTACGCAAGGATTCTAGAAATGGTAGATGAAGAGACTGCGCTCGCCAAGCTGCAAAGACGCACCTGTTGGTTCTCATTCAAGGAGATCGGTGGCCTCTGGGGTTGCATTGGGGGTACGCCTAAGGGCTGCACGACTTATCAAAGCTACAACAACAAGAACATGCCTCCCGACATGTGGAGAATGACAATCAGGGGACTTCTTCGCCTCGACGTCTACGGGTTGGATGAGAAGGACCAGGAGATCCCAGGCGCGATGACCTATCGACAACTTGGGCTCAAAGATGTTGTTGGGCAACTTGAGGAGAGAAGCAAAAAGAGACATGATGCTCTTGACGCACTTCATGCTGCTGGGCACGCACATGAAGCGGCTCGTGGAGTTATTTACCCGACTAAGGCTTGTTCTCCAGCAGAGCGCAATTGTACCAAAGTCCTCGAGACAGCACGTATTGCGCTGGAAAATCTAGTTATCGCGTAGATAGAACATGCGTAGAAAGGTCCAGAAGCTTGATTAGGGGCTGAACTAGCCAAAAATGAAAAACCAAAAAGGGCTCGGGGCGGTGTTTGTGAAAGACCTGGAAGGTGAAGTTTTTGTAAGTTCAAGTGAGGGCTAGTGATTCGGAAGCTCATATCTGAGTTGTCGGCGCGATCTAATACAGCATTTTCCATCGAGGTGCTTCGGCATGCGTTGACAATACGATCATGCCCTAATAAGATCAAAGACCGTATATTATCGTGACATGCCTCGGGAGTGACATTATACGATGAACCAGGGACTGTCGAGCATGAGGTGAATAGTCATTACCGACATTGTCACTATGCACAACAGACTTGGCCAATCGAACCTTTTATATTGAACCATCTGCGATTCTCTCATGAGATACTGTCCAACCTATTCACCATGTCCAAGTTCCGTCCAAGTTAAATAAGAAGGCCGAAGACCTTGTCAATCAATGCTCAAGCTGCCATCCAAATGCCTAACAACCAACGCCTTATATGCATGTTAAAAATACCGGATAGAAAAAGATGCAAAACTCCGCCTGGAAAGGCTTTCCAATTTCTTTATGCGGAACTATGAAATTCGTGGTAAAAAGATGTTAGACTTGTTCCTGGGCCTCAACCATGCCCAGAATATCGAGCTCGGCACGAACAAGGCTCTCAAACTCCTGGCGATCAATGCCTAAAGCACGCGAAAGCATGAACAGGCTTCGAATACTGCGCGATACATGCTGTTTTACACCGAACTCGTTTTGTGTTTGTTTGCCGGCAGACGCCTCAAGCTTAGCAACTGTTTCCGAGCCGTTGGAACTGGCGCTTGAGGCTGGGCGTGGATGAAGGATAGTAGCCTGGCGCTCGGTATCATATCCGTTTTGTGTCGGGCTTGAATCACTCTTCTCGATCTTGGCAAATGTCCATGCGCCCTGTGTCTCATTAAGCTCTGTGGCTTCGGCAGATTCTTGGGTGCGCCCGAGTCCAAGTGGTGGAGCAATTTGCGCGGCAGCCTCTTCCTCATCCGGGTCATGATTATCCATAGCAGGCTGAACACTGTCATACTGAGCAAAATATGCGTCCTCTGCCGAAGATGCACTAACACCACCGATTTGAGAAGTAGATTTTGAAGGAGGTGCAGGCGACTGTTTCTGCGCTGGAGTCCGGGATGGAGTCGCATCGTACCGTGCCCAGTAATCATCGTCGTCCTCTGCCTCTTCATCGTGGCTACTATGAGAAATATGCAAGCTATTGCCATGGCCGTGACCGTTGGCGTCCTTGGCTTGGCTGGTCACCTTCTTCGCCTGTGTTTCTCTGAACTGTCTCTCGGCCTCTGCAACGCTGGATGCTCCCCCAAATTGCAAGTAAGGTGAGGGTTTGTCTGTCACAGTGACCTCGCCAACCCTCCAGCCATCGCCTCCTCCCTCAACATCCCCAACACAGTAGATCAACTGGAAGGCCAAACCCAGAGTGGGGAGCGCAACGAGAGCCTGTAGAGTCTCTTCGTCGACCCGACGAAAACGTATCTCTGCATCATAATCCCAGTCGACCTCGACCTCACCCGATACCGGATGTGGCTCAAGACCACCGCCTTGGGCGATCTGAATCAGCTCGGGTATTTTTGCCTTATCGTAACACAGAAGCCGAATCCATGGCTCGGTACTTGATGCAGATAGAAGCTTGACTCGCTGGCGAAGTATGGGGGACAAAAGTGGTAGAATACCGATCGCTGGTTCCGTAGAGATAGCAGATGGTGGGAGAGCAGGCAGAAACGGCGCAAGAAGCTGTGTTGTGTCTGGCGAAGGAAGCTGCGTGGTGGTCATTGTCAATGACAGGTTGAGCGCCGCGAGGCTGGACGAGGCGTCGTTATCGTGGTCGCGTTTTGCAGAGTACACAGTGACAGATGTATGCGAAATCGACCGAGCTGAGGGTATCGTGGGAGGGCCGTGTAAAGGGTTTATGTGTGACTGGAGTAGTCTCGTTGGTCGAGGGCCCAGAGGGTGGATTGTCGAGAGGGAAAGATGGAGAACAGGATTAAGCGCTATGAGACGAAGTATATTAAGAGAGAGTCTCTGAATATCAGGTAGCTTGGGAAGAAGTCAGATTAAAGTGGGAGGGTTGGTGAAATATAAGAGCCGGAAGAGCATGTGCGTCCGGCAAGAGTTGTCGGCGGTGCGGCACGAGGTATCCAAGAGGCAAGTGACGTGCCATACCCATCTGTGCTTCTGTCCGAGAGAGGTCTCAAATGGCCTTAGCCAATGACGGCATCGGAGCAGCAGCTTGAGGAGCAGCCTCTCGGCCGGAGCAATGGAGACTACCTAGACGCCCGGAATTCCTCAAGAGGCTCTTTTTTCCTTGTCCCTCGGAGAGTCAAAAAAAAAACAAAAAAAACAAAAAAAAAACATCAGAATGCGAAGTAGGGTGTCAAAATAAACTCAGCAATAAGCATTTTAAACTTGTGCTAATATACCTAAGTCCTTTTGTCAATTAGGAGCGAGGTCCCGAGTTTTCTTTCTATCCTTGGTAGCAGTTCATGGTGTGGAGACGGGGACCCCACGTTTTACTCCGAGCTTAGTAGAATTAACGTGTTGCGGTCATGATTGGTATTGAGACTGGTCCTTCCTTGCAGCTCGTCTATGAACAACTTTGCGATTTCTTCCATGCTCGTAGCTCATCAAGTTAATGCTTTATGTGCTTTATGCGCTTTATATGGCCTGGAGCCTTGTGCATACTGGGTATGCCAGTATCACCCGTATCAGCACGCGTAACTTCAGGGTGACATTGCCGAACTTCTGTTTGGTTAGTTCTAGCGGCCTAAGCTGTGGAACCTGGCCCAGACCCTTGAGGCTATCGTTCATTGTTCCGAGCAGATCTCCATCGGCTCGGTTGATGAATTCCTCGTCCATCGGTGCAAGAGACCCCGAGGCTGGTTGGTACTTGGTACTATTGTAGATCGTTTATTCACTCAATGTCAGATTTACTTTCTGCAAGAGAAATATCTCGTATCTCCTTGAGCAGTATCAGGTCCAAGGATGGAATCTCGCGCGAAACGACGCGTCGTCTCTACCGTTAACAACCGTTGCAAACCGCAATCGACATTAGGAAATCATGCCGTCACACAAAAAATTCCATCGTGAGCTTGAAGGTGATCAAGGGTAAATTTTAGCCAATCTGAGCACGGATTTCATTTCCCATGATACCTAGAATAACAACTTGACCAATACGCTCCTCGAAGAAAGGTCTAGAGCATTTTCGATCCAAACAAGTCCCATTAGAATCTTCGAATGACACAATTGGCGACAATTTGCAAAAGCGCTGCCCATATTCATCTATTAATCCTGCCACGGGCATCTATCTCGGCCAACGTTGCATTTTTTTTTACCTTATCAGCAACTTGGCTCATTAACCTTGAACGACTTCGCTTTGCGCTCAACCGACACATCAACACCATCAACACCGTCGATTTCCGCATTCTTGAACTGCAATCTCTCGTAGGCTGTAGCAAAGCCCGTTCGACATAGAAAGCATCTCTTCTGCCTGTGGTCCTTCAGGGCTGTAGTTGAATGCATGTCGCACAAAGAAGGGCACCTCAAGGATGAGGTAGGGTGCTGGTTCTGAATTACTTCGGGCAGTTGGCTGACAATGGGAACTAGGGCTCGAGGGTCCAAGTCGTAGCTGCGGGAGCAATAGCAGGTTTGGTTTCTAGGTAGGCTTGTTTTGTCTCCAGCCCTCTTTGAGCAATGCTAGTCAGTACTGATACTAACTGATCTCTAGATTCGTTGTTGCTCCCCTTGATGTCGTCAAGATCCGTCTTCAACTCCAGCCTCATTCTCTGCACGATCCTGTAGCAGCTTTGCGCAACGCACCAGCTTATCGAGGAGCATTCGCGACCCTGAAACACATCCTCAAGCATGAAGGTTTGACAGGCCTGTGGAAGGGCAATGTTCCTGCAGAGCTTATGTATGTGTGCTATGGTGCCGTACAATTCACAACATACCGCTCGGCAACCCTGTTCCTCCGAACGGCATTTCCCTCACGGTTGCCCGATGCTGCCGAAAGTTTTATTGCTGGTGCTGCCTCTGGTGCTGCCGCCACCACCGTCACATATCCTCTCGATTTGTTAAGAACACGATTCGCAGCTCAGGGTCGACACCGTGTTTACCAATCACTGCGCAGTGCCGTCTGGGATATAAAACGCGATGAGGGTTGGCGAGGCTTTTTTAGAGGCATTGGGCCTGGACTCGGCCAAATCATACCCTTCATGGGCATCTTTTTCGTCACTTATGAGTCCCTTAGAACGTCTCTAGAGGGATTACACATGCCATGGGGTAGCGGGGACGCTACTGCTGGCATGTGTGCCAGCATTTTATCCAAAACAGCTGTATTCCCTCTCGATCTTGTACGAAAGCGTATTCAGGTGCAAGGACCAGCGCGACAGCAATACATCTACCAAAACATTCCCGAGTACTCCACGGCATGGGGCGCACTTTCAAGGATATTACGCACAGAAGGCTTCCGCGGTTTGTACAAGGGCCTGACTATCAGTCTTCTCAAATCAGCCCCTGCGAGCGCTGTCACTCTCTGGACATATGAACAGAGCTTGAATTTGATGCTCGATTGGGATTCGGGCAGTAAGGAGACCATCCCCAATGAATTATAGACTATAACAAGACTTGCTAGATTCATCATGACGCAGTATGTCGTCCAACCATCTAATCCTACTTGCGCAGTTTTTATTCTACTGTAGCACCTTGACTCTGCCCTGGCCTGGAAACTACTTCGCAAGCGCAAGAGCAGCATTTTTTGTATCTGCTCGCTCGATGCACTCTTCGATAACCTGCCAGAATTTGGCAGTGTCGACTCCGCGAGGAATTCTAACACCTTGTTGACCTGGCGGAAGCAACTTGGCCAATGTGCGACCGGTCTGCTTACCCTCCTTAGCCTCTTCAAACGTGCCCTCAGTTATGACTGTGACCTCGAAGCGTTCATTATGCTCAGGGGGCTGGCTGTGCTTGGCGTCCCACTCGAAGAAGGGAATCTCATTTTCGGTGCCGATAAGTACAGCAGCAACGGCAATAGGATCATGCAGAGGGGGGCCAGCGGTAATACCGAAGGTATCACTGAATTGTTAGTCGAAGGGGCGCATGTCATTGTTTGTGTCTACTTACGCATATGTTTGAGCAAAGAAGTAAAGGAGCTCAACAAGCATGGTACGGAGAGTTGTCTTCCCGGGACCTGTCCGCTCAGCATCGGGGCCGTACAACAGCATCTCTCTCACCTCCGATGTCGCCAACACCTGATGGCTGAGATCGAGGGGCACAATCGTAGTTTTGGCAGCGATCTCTTTGGTATGGAACACCGTAGCAGCAGCTTCTGGGTCAACGAGGATGTTGAACTCAGCCCAAGGCGTGTAGTTTCCGATTCTAGGGCGACCATCAACTTCGCCGAGCGGTGCATTTGAGAAATTGCCGCCAATAGAGCCTCCCATAAGACTGACACCCTTAATGTGACTGATAAGCTCTGGATACGCACGGAGCAGAGCCCCAACGTTCGTCAGCGCACCCGTTGCAACAATCCAAGCTGTACCAGGGGCTTGAGCACGGAGGGCCTCCGCCATTGCCTCAACAGCCGGGATAGGAGAGGGGGTCACAAGTGGCTCAGGAAGAAGGTCGGTGCCATCTAAGCCAGACACACCGTGGATATCCGTTGGTGCATGAAGGGCAGGACGTTCAAGAGCCTTACCCAGGCCGATATACAGAGGAATATCATGCATACCAATGGCGGTAAGAATGGAGGCAGCATTATGCGTAGTGTTTCTGCTCACACGTTAACAAGTTGTTCTCAATAACATTGTTGTAAGGTCAAGATTAGTTTAGATCACTTACTCAAGAGATGCATTGCCAAAGACCGTTGAGACGCCGAGCAATCTGATCTGAGGATGGTAAGCTGCCAGAAGAATAGCGAAAGCGTCCTATCAAGAAATTTAGTAACTGCTGAGCGCTATTACGAGACGTGAAGAGAAAAGAAAACAAAAACATGAACATGAACATCACCGAGTCCCGCAACAGAGCTAAGAAGTTGTATGAGATCAAGGCTATAAGCACCGTTTTTTATACGTACATCATGACCTGGATCACAATCCAGCCAAACAGGAACCTGAGCTTCAGACATAATGGAATAGAAAGACAAGAGGTACGGTGTAAAGAAAAAACCAGGTTTCAGCCTCAATGCAAGAAAGGATAAAGTGACGGAATAGAGTGGGATGGGGATAATGTTGACTTGACCAACTGAGGGAAATACGATTCTGTAGGTGAGTTGTTGAAGTTGTGACATTTCCACAAACGGAGAGACTCTTTTACCAAGGTGGACACTGAAACAGTTTGGCTTACCTAGGTACGTCGTAGTGGGGTGTTTTCCCCTCACTTTGTTGGTTTAGATTGTCACCAAGGAAGCCTGACTTAACTAACAACTTGGCGCGAGCTAACAAGGTCAAACAACTTCCTCTTCAAGCAGGTGGTTATGCCCCAGGAGACGATTGATAGGTCTTTTGCTTCCACGGTAACGGTAAGTGTGACTTGAAAAGTTGATTAAGTATTACGTTAAGGTACACAACCCTAACTACAGCACCTGGGGCCTCGGCTTTGTGCCGACCAAGATATGTTTCATGATAGGTACACTAACGGAGAACCTCATGCCGTTCATCATGACTTCTTGCGCGCTTCCATAACCCGCAGTACATCTGCAGCATTATTAGCGTCACCCTTTCTCTTCTTCGGGCCGCGCTTTCGTTTTGATTGCCCTCCTTTTGATTGCCCCTCGCCATCGTCATCTTTGTCTCCCCAGGTTGAAAGCTTGACCTTGCTGTCGTCAAAATCTTCTTCGTCGGCAAACCGGCTAGTACCGAAGCCCATATCGAGATCTTCATCATCGCGATCCGCCATCTGTAGAAGCCTCCTTCTTTTTTCCTCCATCGCCTCCTTCTTCATTCCTTCAGTTTGACCGTCGTCATCGTCGTCTTCGTCGTCATCTTCTTCAGCAGGATCCCTGGCCTTCTTGATAGGATTGAGAGCCGCTGCTCGCTTGATCGCTGCCATGATGGCGGGATCTGACATAGAAGGCGCTTTGCTCTGCTCCTCTGACACTAGACCCGTCTTTGCTCCCTGGAAGTAATTTCGAGGCGCTTGTGGTTTTGGTGGCGGTTGCATCGATGCGTCAGCAATATTCCCTTCATCCATTGTTTCTTGTTCCATCTTCTTCGAATCTTCATTCGCATCAGAGTCTGAACCTGAATTGTCTATCCCAGCCAGTGGATCATAATCATCACCCACGCCGTCAAAGATGTCGATGTCTTCGTCCTCCTCGGGCTCCTCCTTTGTCCTATATTGTTCTGGAACCTCCATGCCCAGCGGCTTTGAATTTTTGTCTGGCATGAGAAGTCCGATCCGATCGCCTTCATCAATTTCCTTAGCGCCAGGCTGAACTTTCCGAACCTTCCTCTTTTCATGTCCATCTTCATCCACAATGATTAAAACCTCTCGTCCTTTGCTGTCTCTCTCTATTCGCGATCCTGCCTTCTGTTTGACACCGACCTTCTTGAAACGGTCGCCGAGCACATTCCCTTGCTGTGCTTTGGCAGCTTCTCTCGCCGCCTTTAATTCTGCAAGAATTTGATCGCGTGTTCGTTTCTTCCCGGGTGCCAGTGACACTGTAGATAATTGTCCCTTCTTTTTTGTCTCGGTTTTCTCTTTGGGCACTATCTGAACTTCCTGCTCTTCCAGCTGTTCAAATTCGTCGTCGAAGTCAATCTCGGCGGTGGGCTCATCTGTGGGTTGTTGCTCGGCTCCGTCTTTCTTTTCTCCATATATATCTTCTCCACGCCGGATGCGTTGGAGGAGCTTAAAGTCAAGCCCTTTAACTAGATGCGTGCTACTTAAATCGCCTCCTGCAATCTCGAATTGACGGTTCTCAAATGTGTCCTGGTCGATCTCCTCGTTCTTGAGCTGTTCTTCAAGGTCTTTTAGTTGTTGTTCCCGATCATCCTTTATTTCCTCATCACGTTCTTTCGACCGGTCGATGTAGCCCGAGGCGAGTTTGACGCCTTTTGGATCGTAAGATTTGAACTTCTTTTGAGGTCGAACCGCGTTGTTTCGCTCAGCCAGTTGTCGCGCAAAGTCCGCTTGAGCACCCCCTAGAGCGCGTCTGTATTGGTTTATTAGAAATGTCGATCTTAGGAGTGCAGAAGTACTTACGGTGTCATTGGGATGCTCGATCGTTGCCTCGAACCGAGCGCATTCCCGGTGCCTGTGGATGATGAGCCTGCAGGTGCACCATGTTGAGTATCGGAGTTCTTCTTTGCATTCGCAGTCAACAATTTGCGGAACTGTTCGTTATTCATCGCAGCGGCAAACACCCACAGAAGGACATAATTGGTAAATGGAAACTTAAATGGTTTCGATCCGAGGATGCAACTCCAGGACCTGGCTTGATGTGGCTAGTGTATGTGGCTGTGCAAGCCTCATCACGGGTCATCGTGATTATTCGCGTTTCAGCGTTCCACTTTACGCGCTTTTGACATCATTCAGGCTTCTTGATATTCGTGTGACAACTTACTTTCATCGCCATAACGCCAGTGTTGAAGCATTAGCGTTTTCAACAGTTGTGTTGAACCCTTCTCTGCATAACCTGTCTCTCATTATCAAATTTACGTCCGAGGCTGAGTTGTGATGATCGAACTCTGTTAACTGGCGCATCACAATCGCCACTACCATCATCGTTAAGATTATCACATCGACAAGTTGATCGGGAAGACAGCCAGAATGGGGAGTGTTCTTGAGAAAAACTCCTCACAAGTTAGAAAGCGTATCGAAACGCACAAATTCGAAGACGAAAGAGGGGAAGAATACGAGGGCAGTGAATTCAATGGGTTCAACGACTATTTCAGGCGCAAGAAGATCAAGCTTCAAAACCTCGATGCTGAAATACGAGCCAACTCAGACAAACCTCAAATATTCAAAGGGATTGTTGTTCATGTTAATGGATATACTCAACCACCATTACATGTGTATGCTTATTTCCTTATCCCGGATAGGGTTCTCTTGCTGATAAAATTTAGTCTTCATCGTGAGATTGTGCAGCATGGTGGTGGGTTTCTGCAATACCTGGATTCGAAAACAATGGCGACTCATATCGTTGCCTCGACGCTCCCGCCCAAGAAATCTGTCGACTTCAGCCGGTACCGGATCGTTAAACCGGCATGGATCATAGAATCTATCAAGGCCGGGCAGATTCTCCCGTGGTCTAACTATCGGGTTCTGGACGAAGGACCGAGGCAAAAAGTTCTCAAGTTCGACGGTGGTAGCGGTCTGTCACCGTCAACCCCTCATACGAAACAAGGCTACCGTGAACAAACAGAGAACAGTTTCTACGCGAACCAGTTCAAAGCATCTTCTTCCCCTAGCCAGTCTCTAAGTCAAGCTGCTGAGAAAGCTCGGACCCCTGTTCGTCCTACAAATGATGTAGACACGACACTTCTAAGGGCAGATGTCAATAGTGCCTGCATTAAGAAGCCAGTAGCTCCCCCAAGTGTCTCTCCTAAGGATCAACCAGTGGTGGCTCCACTGGATTTAGAGACAACTGATGGCGATATGTTGGGACCCGAAACAGGAATTCTTCCTGTGCCTGTAGCACCATCCACACATATACACCCGGACACCTCGAAGCCATTGTCATCCGAGGAGCATAATGCAATGTTATTGTCTGACCCCAGGCTAAGGAAGTCCTCAACGGCCAACCCAGATTTCCTCAGACAGTTTTATTCCGAAAGTCGACTACATCACCTCTCAACATGGAAAGCCGAGCTGAAATCAAAGATGCAACGGCTTGCTGCAGAAAAGTGTCAATCTTGTCTACACGCCAAGAAGCGACTTCCCTCGAGACGATACGTCATGCATGTTGACTTTGACAGCTTCTTCTGTGCGGTTTCATTAAAGAAAAGTCCCGAGTATATCGATAAGCCAGCTGTCGTCGCCCACAGCACAGGTTCAGGGTCGGAAATTGCAAGCTGCAACTATCCTGCACGAGAATTTGGCGTCAAGAATGGGATGTGGATGAAATCGGCACTTGAAATGTGTCCCGAACTAAAGGTACTCCCCTATGATTTTCCTGCATACGAAGAAGCGAGCCGTCTATTTTATGAGTCAATCCTAGAAATTGGCGGTCTGGTGCAGAGTGTGAGTATTGATGAGGCTCTCGTGGACATAACGCCAATCGTTTTGACAAATTCCAACTCTGAGGGCACGGGCTCTGATACCGAAAACACGGCTCGGGAGCATGACATGGCAGACAAGCTTGCAAAGAATCTTCGCGACAAGGTCAAATCTCTGACGGGTTGCCATGTTTCGGTCGGCATTGGAGCAAACATATTACAAGCCAAAGTGGCGCTTCGGAAAGCGAAACCTGCAGGTCAATATCAACTGAAACCTGAAAATGTCTTGCACATAATGGGGGATCTCAAAGTGGACCAGCTTCCTGGGGTTGCCCGGAGTATCGGTGGGAAGCTTGAGGACATCGGTGTTACTCACGTTAAAGACCTGCGAGAGGTTTCGAAAGAGCGCCTCACATCAATTCTTGGACCTAAAACAGGCGAGAAACTCTGGGAATATGCCCGTGGTAATGATCGTTCAGAAGTTGGAGAACAACCACCTCGAAAATCCGTCTCAGCAGAAGTTAACTGGGGCATCCGATTCATCAGCCAGCCGGAAGCAGAAGAATTCGTCTGTAATTTGTGCAAGGAACTTGAGAAAAGACTCTCGAGTGAAAATGTTAAAGGACGTCAGTTAACGATGAAGATCATGAGGAGAGCCATAGACGCTCCTCTGGACCCTCCAAAATCGCTAGGACATGGTAAATGTGACACGTTCAACAAGAGCATTACCTTCGGGGTAGCCACCAATGATGGGCAAGCAATCGGTAAGGAGGCCGTCAATATACTACGGGCTTATAAATTCAGCCCTGGTGATTTGCGTGGACTGGGAATACAAATGACGAAGCTGGAACCTATCAAATTCAACTTTGCGGCCCCTGGTGGTAGCCAGAAAAAGTTGGTTTTCGGGGCGTTTACAAAACCATCACCAGCCCGGGAAGCTTCCTCAACGGAGCAAATTGATGAAATCAAAAGCCCTAGAAAACAGAGGCAGACACTGAGCCGTGATATCTGTCAGGATCCTATCGCTGATGATCCATTGACACCTCGGAAGCAAAAGGTCCATCCTGCTATGGCATTGACCAAGGCCAGCGACGATGACGTGAAAGCAAAGACGCCTCTGAATGTTTCTGGGACCCAGTTCATCATTCCTAGTAACGCGGACGCCACCATCCTTGCAGAGCTTCCCAACAGCATTCGCCATAAACTGATAGCCCAGGGGTCACGAATGTCAGATATCCGCATCAAGTCTCCTATAACCGAATCAAGGTCCCAGTGCTGCATGCCATCTGACGCATGCCCAACTCAAGTTGATCCGGAAGTCTTTAATGTGTTACCGGATGAAGTGAAGGCCGAGATCCTGGCCACTTACGGACGAGAAACCAGGCAAACGACACCTCTCAAGTCCCCACATAAGGATAGTGCAACGGAATTGAGAAAACCCTCTACTCCATCGAAACGTGGTCGACCACGGGGGTTATTTGGCAAAGCTCAGCGGCAACGGGATGCCCAAGCTGGTCTTTTACAAACCAACTTCCATTCGCTGAATCAAGTTGGCGACGCCTTCGAGGATGAAGATATTGAAGAGCTGGATCCAGAATTTCTCGCTGAGCTACCGGAAGAAATGCGAAAAGAGGTCGTTGAGGAACATAGAAAGCATCAGAGAGCCAGAGAGACAAGTCTGGAGATATCTTTGCGTAGGAACAGCACGCCCGATCCTGAAGGGCTATTGCCAGGTGGCCAGAGTAGGATCCAATTTCCTGTAGTGCCACGCAAGATCTCATTTTCTACCTCAGCAGTTACCTCAACGCGGGAGATTAAAGATATGATAGATGCTTGGCATTCAGAAACAAGAAGATTGGGCCCGCACCGCCGAGACTTAGCGGTTCTGGAAGATTTTCTAGTAAAGGTCATCCAGGAAGAACGCGATTTGGAAAAAGCAACCAAGCTGGTCAAGTGGTTGGATGTGGTAGTTGAGCAGGATGGTAGAAGGGGTCGAGGACAGGAAGTTTGGAGACGATCGGTTGAAGCTATCAAAGTGATTGTGCAAGATGCTGTAAAGCAACTAGCCATGGCTCCATTGAAGCTCTGAAAAATGCTGGTTGCATACAGGAAACTATGGTGTATAGATTATAATCAGGCCAACCCCCTTTTCATGATTTCCCATCTTTTGCTCCTGGATTCTACTCAGTGTCAACATGTTTATATGTCAGACCGATAAGAGAGACATTCCAACTATGATACTCAACACAAACAAGCCCCTAGGTATTTGGTTGATGGCAACTCCACCTGGCGTATCCCCTCCCTCTGCAAGTTCGTACACGCTCAGCTTCAACGACCCGCCACAAACCTGAGACGAATTGCCTTCACATGAGTTCTCGCATTCTCCGTCGCTGAGTCGAACTGAAAGACTCGACAAATACGGCGCACACCAGCATTCCCTGTTGGTGAAATCCATTAGAAAGTTTTTAGAGATCAGGAAGCTCAAAACACACCTTGACCATTCGAGTCCAGCGTACTGATATTGCGTATCATTCGAGGCACAGAACTCGAGACAAATGGGCACTGTCATCTTGCCTGCCATTACAAGGTGGGAGCCGCCAGTCAGAGCCCGCTCCTGTGCCGAATCTTGTATCAGCATGGTTTCATTGTAGCAGCCTCGGTATTTGTACTGTCCAGACTCTCTATATATGCCCGGTACTGCTCCATTAGACGCAAGCATTTCTTGTGATTTGCAGAATGTGACAGTAGTCAGAAGTATCGCAGCTGTTCTGGAGACATTGACCATATCTGACAATCAAGTTGTGCTTCATGAATCTCAGTTCCAGGTTGAGGTAAGACGTCAATGAATGAAAAGTGACACGGCAAAACACAATTCAAAGAATATAAGAAGAAACCAAAGTCACTTCGTTTAAAAACCACTTTCCATTTATGAGGAACGGTGGGGGAGCTTTTACGTGGTTATGTAACCACTGGAATGCACAGAGACATTGATGGATTGCCCAACTCAGCCGTAAGCATGATTTAACCCGGAGAGTACCGGAAATTATATTTATTCAAGTCTCTTAAAATATGGCTAGTCAAGTAATCTCGGTGACCACCAGCTCATACCATGGTTGCGTTCAGAGATGATGACAGGACCTTGCATACCTACGAGAAAGGTAGCTCAATCTATAATTGCCAAACCCATCTTATGAGACTCTTTCGGTTACGGAGCTAAATAATATATGTAGCACCCAAGACTGTCTAGTTCTTGGGGCTACAGTGACCTTAATGAAGGCAATGGGTAATGGGCTACCTCAGGACTGTTCCTTGGGTCAGCTCTGCCAGCAAAGAAGCCACTCTCAGAGTGAAAGCACGAGACTTCGAAATAAAACGTTGACTGTGCCATCTTCTAGCTTTCAGTTAACTGATCCAGCATAAATGCTAACTTGCTGATACTGGTATCTCTTTGTTGTCGGGGCACCCTCTTTCATGCAGAATAAGAGATGAGCTTCGAGCACTGTAAATACATGGATAAGCTATGCGAATAGTAAGAAACAATCTGATGATAAAACTATTCAACTTAACAGGAAGTCTATATATCGAATAGGATAAAATATTTGTTTGGCTTCGTCTTACCTACCATACTTATTAGCAGCATCGATATTTCGGAGCTTTCTGCGGGTGTCTTTAGGCAGCCTCCAGATTTCTTTAACTTCTTAATCTTACACTGCTTGGTCTACATAGAGAGACTCGCCAGAAGTATTAACAAATGCACAAAAGACCTCTATACTATATCGGAGGTTTCATCAGAATGCGGGGAAGGCACATTTGTTGTACAGAAAATATAAGCCCTGTTGCCTTAGGCCCCTAGTGTAGGGACCTTACATTTTGTAGGTCTTTGGCACAGTGGTTTAGTTCAACAACATTGAAACTGGGGTAGTTTTCGTTCATCGGAATCGGTATGTGGAGGAAATGCCGAACCGAAGCCTGGACCTCATTTATATCTTCAAGCTTCTGCAGATCATCTCGGTGCATCTTCTGCCGACAGCTAATTCGATATGAAATGGCCATTGCTTCCCATACATTACAAAAGGAGACGGTGAACCTAAGCATCTGGGGAGGGAGGGAAATGACGAACCAGCCACTTGTACTTCACCATCATGCTTACTTTCAAGTCTATCCTTGTGTTTCTCTTACAAATTTCTTCTGCCTCGTTAGGCACATCAAGATCAACGTCAAAACCACGTCGAAACGTGGCTCCGTCATTCTGGCCAGATGGAATTGCTGTAGATACAAGTTACAAAGCCAAGACATCCAAACTTAGCAGTTTCACCCTCAACTCAAAATCCTGCGTTGCCACAGTTGATTACGGAACTGAGCGTGCTGGTCTACCCTTCTTTGAGGTCCTCGAGCTGGAGAAGCCGGTCCAAGTTGAGCTGAGGTTCAGTGAGGCTTTCATTTACCTTAAGGAGCCGTGGTCAGATGGTCCCTATCTTTTTAACACGGGTCAGGCAAACAGCTTTCGAGTCGAGACATTCAATATCACACAACCAGGTTGTTACAAATCAAGATTCGTTTAGGGAGGGCAACGATGACAAGCCCTTCGGCTCCTGACTGACAGTTTTGTAACTCTCAGAAACGTGGGGCTTGAGTCGACCATCAACACAGTTGAAGTTCGAGACCTTCCCAGTGCCTTCTCCTGTAGTGACAACAATTTGAACGACATCTGGAAGCTTGGTGCTCGGGCAACGATTGATTCGTGCTTGGGAAAGTCTACACAACCAGCCGTATGGCAGATTGATCCCAACGACGGTGCATATGTTGCCAATCAACGCCCAGCAATGACTATTGAAGGCCATTCTTTCGCCAACTATACACTGGAGTTCGATGCTTACATCGACCGAGGTGGACTCTGGTGGGCAGTGGTATAATACACAACTCTTGTCTCATTGCGATATTCCTGACTAACAAATCCCCAGGCGCAACCGTTGGCATTAGATGGCCTCCAAATTCAGTTAACTGGAGAAATGCCTTCCAGGTCGTCCTTCGCCAACACCAACAACAGTGTGACACCTTCAAACACTCTGCTCCTAGCAAGTGGGTTTGGATTCGTCAACCAGACCACTTTGCCATCTTATATCTTGGCTTCGACCAAGATTCCATTCTCAGTGAAGGAAAAGACCTGGTACTACATCAAGACAGTGCTTGGTAGAAAAGGAAAGCTAGAGATTTCAGTCGATGGACGAGAAGTTCTAAAAGTCGACTTGACAAATTACGCCCCTGGAGGAAAGTCTGTATCTACAACTGGACCTTTCGGTTTTGGTGCTTGGCAAGACCAAGCAGCATATTTCCGGAATGCCATTGCCTATGATACTGCGAACACATCTGTGCTATACAGTAACCCTTTGACCAGCCCAGAAACGCTAGTTGAATACGGGACGCAAGAAAACTTGGGCACTGTTTGTCTTGATGGCCCGAAAAGAGATCGCCTTGTTTGGTTGGGCGATTTCTACCATATATCTTGCATCATCGGGGCCAGTACGGGTGGATTCAATTATATTCAACTTTTTGCTGCAAACTCAAATCCGCAGTGGGCAAATAGCCATAGCCCCCTATCTTGGGTATGGCCCTACCAAAACTGGGACCCTTTCGCTAGAAAGAGTCTACGGTCTGGACGATTATCAGCTTTTGGGCTTCCTTGCATTCGCCCACTACATCCGGCAGACAAACGACCTCCAATACGCGAGGAAGACTTGGGCCCAATGGGAAAAGCAGCTGTCGTGGCTCGCCAGCAACATCAATTCTACAAGCGGCCTTGCTGACTTCGGCTTTAACTTTCTCGGTGCTGCCCAGGGAGGATTCTTGGGCTCATGCGCCACAGTCGAGACCCTCAATGCTGCGGCAGACATCGCCGAAGCAATTGGCAAGAAAACGTCTTCAGAGTATCGTAAGTTGGCGACTGACTTGGCACGATCAGTTAATCAGAAACTAGGAGCAAAGTCCTGGGGACATATGGCTATGCTTTGGGAGACTTAAATACCTCCTCAGTAGCTGGTACTGCTTTCTGCCTTTCATCTCATGTCGCGTCAAAGGAACGAGCAGTGTCTGCTGTTGCAGCCCTTGACGAGTTAGAGCTTGACCTGGGGTACAAAGATCGTTCGACTCTCGATGATCACGATATCGAGACTAAGATCTCTCCCAACACCAACGGACTTCTCCCCCAGGCCATTCTCGCCGCCGAGGACTGAGGCAGGGCCGCCAAGCTGATATACAACGTCTGGGGTGCAATGTTGAAAGACCCTGAGACAAGGAGCGGCGCAAGTTGGGAGTATCTCACGCCTGCCGGTCAACCCGGCCTGGGTGCTTTCACAAGCCTGGGTCACCCGTGGGGAGGTGCCGCAACCTACATCCTTACTGAATGGGTCGCTGGTTTGCGAAGTGCTGATGGTGTTCAGGGCTTCGGGTACAAGAGCTGGGTGGTGAACCCAGAGCTTGGAGTTCACATGGGTCTTTCTCATGCGAGAGCAAAGGTACCTCTATATCCATCAGGAGAAGTCGAAATTAAGGGGTCTATCAAGTCAAAGAAAATGACCGTTCGGATAAAGGCACCCGCTGAGACAAAGGGTGTTTTCTGGATTGGCAAGACGAAGAAAACGTTGGAAAACGATTCAAGTTATCAATTCACTATTCAATTGTAGATATTTGATTGTGGTGTTGATGGGGATATTGGCCTCCAAAGATACCAAGTCTTCTATTCTAATATCTGTTCTAGGGATTTGTCGGCAAGGAGGAATGCATTGTATTGATTGATAAGACATCTCTCTCTCTCTCTCTCTCTCTCTCTCTCGTTGGCCTCGTGAGTCCAGTGGTCAAGACACAGGCCAGGACCTTGATATTATGGAAGTCAGAATGAGAGCAATTATCCAAACCATGAGGTCCCTGAATATGTAGAATGAACGATGTTTGCGGATTTTGTTATCAAACATCAGTTGTGGCTCCGCACACTACTCCGCAAATCTCCAGTCTACCACCGATTTGGAAGGTAGGTTGCCTGCTAGCCTTAGGTAGCTTGGTGGTACCCTTACTTTCGTCCCACCACCTCTCCTCTTCAGTTCTCTCTTCTTCTCCTCCTCCACATCTATCCTACACGTTCATCGTCACTATCGCGAGTTTGATCTCGAGCGCGCTACGGTATTGCTTATCTGGCTCAATTCTCGCGCATTATCGTTGTCCACCTATCCCAGGACATCTCCTACGCAACTCCGCATTTTGCGACAAACCTTTTGCGCCTACTACAGCCCCTCCAACTCAATCATCATGACCTCCTTCATCGACTATTCAAAGAACACCAGGTCGAAGAATTACCATGGATCCGGTTCATTTGCCACCTTTATGATCATCGCTCGTAAGTTTACCGTACGTGACCAATTTACCGCACTCGCGCTGATCCATATCTCTAGCTGTGTGCTTCTTCCTGGGCATCCTTTTTGCCTCATTCCCTTACGACTTCCCTCTTCTATGGACCAAGGCTCCTGTGCCCGATAACTTCTTTGATCACCTCGAAACACATCTGAAGTTTGTACACCAGTCACCGGCGCTCATTAGCCGTATCCTCCACATTGTCATCTCTATCGGCTTCATCGGTTTCTTCATTAAGCTCTTCCGCCCCAGCGAGGCCAACTTCCTGTTTGACGGCGCGTCCCTCATTCTCTACCTCATTGGTTTCGGTGTCTACGTCGCCAACATTGTCAAGGCTCTCCGAAGTGTTAGTGCCGAGATCTGGACCAACGACGGCTTTGATGGCAAGACTCATGAGGGTGAAAGCGGCGAACTTATTCTTGGTCGTGAGGATAGCTTGAAGGTTCTTTCGGCCAGCAATACCATTCTTGCCCTTGTCCTTGTTGGAATTCTCGTTCTACAAGTCGGTGAGTGGTATGCTGAGAAGAAGGAGGCTGATGACGCCGCCGCTGTCGATGCCAAGGAGGCCTCGGAAAAGAAGGAGGGTTCCCCTAGCAAGGCCTCCACCAAGAAGAAGCAGTAAAATGCTTTTTCAGTGTAGCATCGCAATATCAGGGTTCACGACTCCTGGGATCGGGTGGTTATCTGGATAGGTGCGTTAATTGCACACAAATGCACTAGTCGTTGTATAACTTGTAAATTATTAATCGACATCCTGTGTGCTCCTGAGTTGTCACTCTGTTCTTCATTCCGATTTAATACAATGTCGCTATCTTATGGAATGAAAAGAAGCGACGAACCCTATCATTATGAGCTTTCATACCAATCGTTTCAGGAGGCATATACGAATAAACAGATCCAGGAAGCAGTCTGCATGACAGTCAGGTTTCGGTACGAAGCAATATTCAATCTCAATAAGCATAGAAGCACACGCGGGAGCCAACACGACTCCTCATTATTTAACTTTGACAACGCCGTCTATTTCGAGCTTTCAATAGATTATAGCACACCACAGTATTACACGAATCATACAGACATTTTCATCGCAATCGTCTTGTGAGGGTCGTAGCCCTTGATGGTGAAATCTTCCGCTTTCCATCCGTCGATACTTCCGCCCTTTTCTCGAGAAATTTCCAATTCGGGGAAGATTCGTGGCTCACGCTCTAATTGAGTGTTGAGGGCGTCAACGTGGTCCAGGTACACATGAGCATCACCCATGACATGAGTAAGGCTTCCAGGAACTAGTTCACAAACATGGGCAAGCATGTGAGTTAACAGCGCGTAGCTGGCAATGTTGAAGGGAACTCCCAAACCCATATCGCAAGACCTTTGATATAGCTGACAATGAAGATGACCCTGAGGCTCAGCTTCTGAGTCGTCATCCTTGCTCCGGGGATAGGAGACGTAAAACTGCGCGAACATGTGGCAAGGTGGGAGAACCATCTTCTTCATATCGGCAGGGTTCCAAGCAGAAAGAACCAGGCGGCGGTCGTAAGGGTTAGTTCGTAGTTTGTGAATGATCTCGGCAAGCTGGTCTACACCCTGACCTGTGTAATCCGTCTTTGCATCAATATATTCGGCACCAAAGTGTCGCCATTGAAAGCCATACACGGGACCGAGATCGCCGATCTCACGATGATTGAGGCCGAGGTTGTCAAGAAATTCGCGAGATCCATTGTCATCCCATATTTTGATGCCAGCTTCACTGAGGCTGTTAGAAGAAGTGTTGCCTTCGATAAACCACAAGAGCTCGGCAATGACTGCTCGGGTGAAGACACGCTTTGTAGTAAGGAGAGGAAGAACGGGGATTCCATTCTTATTCAGGGAGAATTTTAGGGGCCGAGGAGCGAAGATGGAGTATGTACCAGTACCTGTGCTATTGGATGATTAGATTGTTGTCCGGATAATAGTTGTTATGTTCTCTTACCGGTCCGGTCGACGCTCGCCGCTTTCAAGGATTTCTCGGACAAGATCAAGATATTGATCCTCTTCGTGGTTGATCGACTTTGAGCCGTTCCAAGGCTTTGAATCCGCGGTATTCTGTGTCATGGTCAACCTGAGAGTGAGTATTGTGGCGGCTGCCTGGGAATGATTGTGTCCAGGTGAATTGAAATCCCAGGTAAACAGATTCCCCAGACCAGATGAAATTAATTAAACTTGCAGTCGCGTCGTGTCGCGTAAGCGCGACCACCCCGCTGCCCCACCATCTTTCTGGAGTTGGGGGAGAATATTTAAACCGAACCGAACATCAGATGCGAAGGTGAGAGATGCTTGCTCAGGTACAGGGTCATACGTGACAAACCAATATACTAGTTACTGAGCACGTAAATTGGCTTGAGACTGATCTGGACTTCCAAATGCAATGATTGGGAGCGAGAAACGGCCCAAATTGTAGCAGGGAAGTTGGAGAATACTGGTCGTTTCTTGAGCGAGCGACTTGGTGTTGTTTTCGACGCGGGTTGATATGGAAATAGTGCCTAAGATGGTTGTTTAGCAGACTGCAAAGGTTCTTGTCAAGGAAATCTTCCCCCTATGCAGAATTTTATCCTTGACTACCGAGGTGCAACTGGGTTTTGAATTATACTTCTCCTGATCTTCGGTTGATGCACCGGTGTCGGAGTGGGTAATCTTATCAATCAGCGATCAACATGCAGGACGCTAGTCAGGAAACTTCCCCAAGGGGTCAAGGTTCAATACATATTACATATTACAGGATGATTCCAATTGATCATGGAGATCAACATTGTAAATGGATCCATTTGACCCGGAGCACTACCTAATCCGACAGTTTTGAGAAAACCCCTTCGTCTCCTGCTGAACCACAATTATACGAGACGAACGTAACAGAACCCTGGAAACATCCAGCTCCAAGGTGTGCACGTTCGATCTGATAAAGCAAACTGTCACATGATTGGTTGGAATTTCGCAAAAGCGGGCGATCTGATGTCACATGCAGAAATGTCAAGAGAATTTTCTCTTTGGGGCCCGATGCCCGAAAACGACTCCAACAGCAAGCATCTCTCTGCATGACGGTTCACCTTGCAAATTCGCAGCACAGGGCGGCGATTATATGTCACAGGCATTGCTCACAAAGCCGCGTTGCACCTTGACAGATCAGCTTGCCCTGTAGCTGCGAGGACATCATATCCTTCCAATCCCCGTTTACCGACTTTCGGCGGTTGTTCCACTGACTGCGACTGCGCTTCAGTGACGCATAACACAGCTATATCCGATGCATCCCGCACCCTAAACATCTCAAATTTGTCTGCTTGTCAACCACCTAGGTAGCTTTTGGCTACTGCTCGGCGATACATCGAATTTAAAGGCACCAGGTGCCCCAAAGCTGCAGCCTTCTTTATTTACATGCCTTACCTCAACTAAGGTACCTTACTGGACCCATCCGTCAATCGCGTATTTATTTTTTTTAAGTTTACATATCAGCCTTAAAAGATATCTAAGCATCTCTAAAGTCTATTATAATTTAAATATTACTTACTTTCTAGGTAGTAAAGCTTTATTAAGTTAATATTATTAAGTTAGCTGCTTTAATTATAACTTAAACCTAACTATACTTAAGCTAGCTAAAGAGCTTTACTTTTTAGCTAAGCTAGATCTTCCTCTTATAACCTACTTTAAATATATACTTAAATTATCTAATATACTTTAATAGTAAGTTATTTAATTTAAATACCTTTTAATTATAACTATTAATAACCTTATAGCTAAACTATTATTTTATAGCTTTAACCTAGTAATAACTAATAAATAGAATCTAGGTATTTTAATAAGCTATAAAAGTATTAATAATAAAGTCTCTAGCTAGATTAAAGTCTTAATAAACTTAATTAATAAGGTTACCTTTAGGCTATAGTATCTTAAGTAACTCTAATTATAATAAATACATTACTTAACTAGCTAAAGAGCTTTAAAAAGCCTAGTTAAATCTATAACTTCTCTATAACTTTAACCTTTCTTAATCTATTTATCTTTTAAAGATACTTATCTTAATAATTATAAAATTATTAAAAAACTAATTAAGCTTATATTATCTATAAGTTCTTTACTTTAACTACTTTATTTAATTAATAATATTAACCTTAATTATAGTTAAGATATTAAACTTAAATAACTAGTAACTAGTAATTATTAATTAACTAAATATATAAATATTACCTCTACTTAGCTATAATCTAGAAATTAGTAATAAGGAAATTATAAACCTTATTAAAGGTATAACTATTAGCACTAAGATCTAGATATAAAAGCTAGTAAAAAGGGCATTTACAGTTACTTGCAATTATTAGATAAATACCTAGTTACTTAACCTAATTATCTTTAAGTATAAGATACTTTACTATTTAAATTCTAATTCTAACTCTATTTAAAGGTAATATTAAATTAAAATACTATTTCTAAGGATTAAGTAGTAATATATTAATACTTTAAGTTTAATAATAAATAATTAAATTATTAACTTAAAAAGTAAGTATAACTTATAGATTATAATTATTATTAATCTTATAACTATAATTTATACTAACCTTTAAATAGGCTTTTTATAAGTAATATTTAGAGTTTATATATAATAGAATTACTTAGAAAATTCTATAAAGTTAATTATATAAGATAAAAAAAATTCTATATATAAGAAAGAGTTTACACCTAAAAGTTAAAGAGTCTTTTAGCAGGTAAAATGAGGCTATAGTTAATTGAATAAAATTTACCTAATTAAGCATATTTACCCCGTAAAATGATAACTAATGCTGAGGTAATAAATAGTAGTATTAACAGTAATTCAATAAAGGTTATAATAATATATATAATAAGTAATTTAAAGCTATTTAGAATTAAATTTAGTAAGTATTAAAGAAGATTAAATTATAACTACTATAAAGATAAAAAGAATAATATACTATAAAATAGATAAAAGAGAGGTAATTATAAGGTTTTAGAGGGAAAATATATTAAGTTTTATATAAGTTCTAAAGCCTAAAGTTAAAGATCTAAAGTTATAATATTAGTATTAGTAGTAATAAAGGGTAGAATTAATTATATTATATAGCACGTGACCAGTTTACAATTGTAAAGACCAGCTAAACATCAGTGCGCTACAATCACGTGCCAAAAGTCTGACAACACCAAAGCGTCTACCCCGCTTCAGTCCAGTATCAGCAAACAACGCAATTACTTCAACAACAAGAATTATATACTTAATGGCTTCTAAATAACGCGATTTTAGTACTGAAATAAGCGGAAATTGCTAAAGAAACTATGAATTTACTCCTAAGCAAAGGGCAGCTATAGTAGCGGAGATATATGCTAGCAAATCAATGAGACAGGTTGCAACCTCCTACTCAATGGATCCCGGGACTGTCTCCTGGACAGTTAAACGCTAGAAAGAGAACTACAATAACGTCTCTAGATTACATTCTAGGCATCTAAAGAAACTTAGCGCTTAGGAGATTATATCTATCCAGTCATTTATTAAAAGAAATCGCTCAATTACATAGAATGAGGCGTTATTAGAGCTTAGTGTTAAAGTGTTAGCCTGGACGCTACGTTGTCGGTTGGAGAGGTATTAGCGACGCAAATGGAGGTCAAAAAAGAGGATTAAACTGTCAAAAGATGATGCAAAAGCAAGGCTACAACATGCCCATTTTTGGATTCGTCGTATCGACGAATATATCCTCGTAAATGGCCTCAAAATGACACCCTTCTCAACGCTGACTTTCTCACAGATCTGCTTCACTGACGAGGTTACGGTTTCCAACGCACCGAACAAC
>SRZU01000274.1:0-34310 GCA_013183765.1 Fusarium xylarioides | reverse complement strand
TTGATATTGGATAAGAGGAAAATAGAGTCTATTCTGCCTGGAAGGGAAAAAAGCTAATGTGTTATTTTTACCGAGACGCCGAGATCTATCTGACCGAGTGGCAGAAGTCGATGGCATCATCAATCAAGCCCGTCTGAAGATCACTCCCACCCACAACCCTTGTAAGCGGGATCGTTTCCTACTCGGTAGTGGAGCCACGGAGGCTTAAACAATTTTGAGACGTCTGACGATGGGATCTGCGCATTTTAGAATCGCTTGCTGTTGTTTGTTTCGTGCTCCTGGCTATCACACAACAGGGGCAATCCATTTGTTTGCTCGATGATACCAAGGAGGCAGCATTTGTGACACCGCAGCAGAAATCGTTTCTGGATGGGTGCAAAGGCAGAGGGAACCTTTATCGACGAAGAATTTGCCTCTTACGCCTCCCATGCCGCGTGGCATTGTTAACCAAATCCCGTTCCTAGTTGGAAGTGAGATTCTACTAAACCCTGGCTTTGGACAAGCTCCGGCGCCACAGCACACATGGGCGGGTTTCAATGGCCAGCATCGCATGGGCCTGGATGGTAGGTTGGGTTACCTCAATCAGGGTGCTGGCACAAGGTGCCAGAGTCCAGTTGTTGCGCCATGTCAGCGACAGCGTTGCAGGTGAATCGCGATGAGACAGAGAGTTCCTCAAGGAGCTGAAGCCCCATTTTGAGGTAACCAGAGTGAGATGTTTAGATGTAGATGGAGCCTAAACAAGGCAGTTTAATGGGGCTTTTGTCATAGCTTATATCTAGCTCGAGTTATCAATCGACGATGGAGGAGGTCTCAACGTGCATCGTCCTCTAAACTTGCTCTAACTTGTACCTCCTAACGGCACCGCCGCCTCGTTCTCTTTCATTAGATTTCGCCATCACTACCTTACCTGGGCCTCTTTTAACTTTCTTCTCCTTTTAACACCCCACGGCACAATCAACTCAGACAATTAAAAGGCATTGCCTTTGCATATACCAACGGAATCTTCCAGACGATTTTTTTGCGCCCTCAGCTTTTGCACAATTCCTCCAGAACCTTATCAGTCGTCTCATATCCACGTGCGCGCGCGCCGAGAGAAGCAGCATCAAGGAACTCACCGATTCGCGCCGATCCTTAATTCTACCCCCAAGATAACGACAACAAACTGCCTTGCTGTTATTTGATGGCTTCTTGGAAATCGTTCTCGGTTCCGTCGTTTCGGCTGACGCAGCTCGCTCAAGATGCATATGAACTGCCCCTACAAACACTCGCCAACACCCATGAATCGCACCCATCCATCGGGCATCTTTGCCTTCTCGTGTTCGAGGCTGTCCTCGAAGTAGTATGTGTCAGTCTACCTGGTTACATCGTTGCGCGACTTGGCCACTTCGATGCCGAGAAGCAGAAATTCTTGGCTAATCTAAATGTGATGCTATTCACGCCATGCTTGAGTATGTTCTGGTTTCGCATTGAACCAGTACTATTTACTAACATCGCTACAGTTTTTACTAAGCTCGCCTCCCAGCTTAACGCTGAGAAGCTATCCGATCTCGCCATCATACCGGTCATCTTCGTCGTCCAAACGTTTGTATCATGGGTTGTATCATATGTCGTCGCAAAGTTGTTCCGATTCAACAGGCGGGCATCCAACTTCGTTACAGCGATGGGTGTTTTCGGAAACTCCAACTCTTTACCCATCTCCCTTGTGTTGTCACTCTCTCAAACGCTGAAAGGCCTGCATTGGGACAAGGTTCCTGGCGATAACGATGACGAAGTTGGCGCGCGTGGTATCCTTTACCTCCTTATCTTCCAGCAGCTTGGTCAGCTCGTTCGCTGGAGTTGGGGTTACCATGTCCTTCTTGCCCCTAAGGATAAATATCCCGAGTACCGCGAAGAGATTGCCGAGGAAGGCCAGCGTTATCACGATGATGAGAACCAGGATGACTACCGGAATGCGGCTCTGATTGATGGTCTTGACGGAGAAACAGAGGACGAGGGAGACAGCCACAGCATCGACTCGCAAAACTATGATCCTGCTGGCCGTACCCCTGTGGCAAATGCCTCCCGAGTTTCACTAGCAGTCTCTAGCGACGACGAATATCTGCCCAAAAAGCCCCATTTCAAGAATAACCAAGCACGACCGGATGTTGTTGCTCCCCTTAATGGAAATGAAGGTAGCATGGATTCCTTCCCCCGTGTCCCCGCTTTGGAGGATCAGGAAGAGTCCACTGGCATCGCGGACCGGACTACATCTGCCATTAAATCGCCCTTCATCCGTCTTGGAAAGGCAACATCGCAAACCCTCAGTAACTGGTACCAGAAGTCTCCAGCTCCTGTCAAATCTTGCTTGAGATTTGCAAAGCGTGTGGCCGGGAAATTCAACAACTTTATCTGGGAATTCATGAACCCCCCTCTCTGGGCTATGTTGATTGCCATCCTCGTTGCCTCTATCCCGGCTCTTCAACGACTCTTCTTTGAGGAGGGCTCTTTCGTCCAGAATAGTGTGACCAACGCCGTTCGCTCGAGCGGAGATGTCGCTGTCCCACTGATCCTCGTTGTTCTCGGCGCCAATCTTGCTCGTAATACCATGGCTAAAGACGAGGCTTTAGACCCTGAGGAAGAGCGCATCGGCAACAAACTTCTCATTGCCTCCCTTCTTTGCCGTATGGTTCTACCGACTGCCATCATGGCTCCCATGCTTGCGCTTATGGCCAAATATGTGCCCGTTAGCATTCTTGACGATCCAATTTTTGTCATCGTTTGTTTCTTGCTCACCGGAGCTCCCAGCGCCCTCCAGCTTGCTCAAATTTGTCAAATCAATAGTGTATTTGAGAAGACAATGGGCAGAATTTTGTTCCAGAGCTATGTCATCTGGTAAGTCATGACACCTGATGCTCGGTGTAATCCATCCCGAATTGCGCTAACATATGCAGGATTCTTCCCTCTACTCTTATTTTGGTAATGATGGCCCTCGAAGTTGTTGAGTGGGCTCGATGATGCGCCTGTCGTTTCCATACACTGAAGAGAGAAGTGAAATGACCATGTCTTTCATGCGTCAAATGCTATTTGTTGAGTTTATTTGATCTGCCTTTACAGTTGTTTGTCTGCAAAGGCGTTGAGTGGCTGGAATTGATTGGGATCAGGAAAATTTATACTGGCGTGTGGCCTTGCGGCAACCCGAGGGTTCACAAAGCTTGACCTGGTAGAAGAGCGATATGATGCGTTTTTTTCGCCTGCTTCTGCTTCTTTATGTGAAAAAGGCACTGGTTTTGAGGAATTGGTCTACATGGTACCCTATCTGGAATACCTGTGCCTTGCGAATAATAGAAATATTCATTATTATCACATTGGATTGTTTAAACCAACCATGTACCTTACTGCATCTTGAAAACTGATTGCTAAAGTAAAATGATGAGGCTCTGGCAAAGGATGTGGACTGCACCATGATCATTCTTGCTGAGTTCCATTGACCAGGCTACCTTCTGGCACGATCGCCCAATCTCTTACAGTGCCCTTCCAATCGCTGATGCGTACATCCTTGATATCGACCGAAACCACTCTTACTTCCTCGCCGGCTACAAAGCAGTTGCGGCCTCCATCCTCGACAGGTCCATTGTCCCGCTGGAAAGGCTGGGCTGCGGACTCATCGAAAGTATTGTTCTCTAGATGCTGCTCGCGATAATACTTTTCCTCCTCTGTTCCGCTAGGCACTAGACGAGCGGCACCTCCTATGGTTGCACTGATGCTAGAGAGTGCTGAAGTGTTGAGGTTCAAGAGGAGTGAGGCGAGACTCGATCGGTGCTTTGGGCCAGGAGAGCCACCAGATGGTCGGCGGCCGTGAGTAGGTGGTCTATGGGAGACCCCTGAAAGTATTGTCAGTATATTTTAGGGTTCACTAATCTCGAACATGAAAGATGCGACTTACAATCGTGGACAAGAAGGGATACATTGGGATTAGCGACCAAGTTTGTGGTCTTTCGTGATGCCGGGTTCGTAGTCATGATGACGACGGGGTAGTTCGAATAAGGTGACGAGGGAAGATATGTGTAGTTCATCAGAGAGACATGTGGCACGTTATCGGTGCATGTTGCCAAGTGAAGCTATATGGATTATCAGCCTTCGATCTGTGATGGCATTGTTGGTGGTGCGGGGAAGGTCTACAAATCGAGCATTGTCGAGGCATTGAACGACATCCGGCGGAAGCGTCGACGTTGTTTGCTTGTGGGTATCACCCTGAGAAGCTTCGGAGTTGAGAGGTATTTGATCCATGATATATTGGCTGAACGATGATTGATGATGCTGTGATCCAATATCTTGAGATAGTGGAGGGGCTCGACTTGCTGCACGGTACGTTCCGCGCATATGCTGAGTCACCCATAATCGCAGGAATATGACGTAATGGCACTGGGCGTGCTTTCCCCAGAGTTCGTTCGAGCTAAGCTTCGAAATGTCGTCTGGGGAAGGTACCCAGGTACCGGTTACTTGCGGCTCCTCACGGTCACGTCTGTCCTTGCCGACTTGAACCTTCAAAGCCGACGGCATAGCACATTCACGGCATTAGGGACGGCTCATCACCCGGGACGGAGATTTACAGTCGGTTTCTCTCCTTATTTATGTCAGTGAGAATCATTTTGAATTTCTGTCAAGTTGCATACTGCTCCTTGATCTCACACTGGGCGCTTCATTAACCCCATCGCTCATCATGCGTTCCACACTTCGCGCAAACCGTCGACTTCCTTTGAAGCCCCTCCCTCGATTCCTCTCAACATCTGCTTCAAGCGCGTCTGTTTCTTCAGTAGCTTCTTCATCATCTGCACCAAAGCACACACCCATCAATTCTGTTCTTATCGCCAACCGTGGTGAGATAGCCATCCGTATCAACCGGACTGCTGAGCGCCTTGGCATTCGGGCTACAACCGTCTATACAGATGTTGACGCTGGCTCATGGCATGCTTCTTCGGGGTTCCAGTCTTTGGCGCTAGGTCCCGCAAACGCCTATCTTGACGGCGAGAAAATCATTGCCCTAGCGAAGCAAAATGGCATCCAGGCACTCCATCCCGGCTATGGTTTCTTGTCCGAAAACTCCAAGTTCGCAGAGCGTTGCGAAGAGGAAGGCATCGTGTTTGTCGGACCACCCGCTAGTGCCATGGCCGACATGGGACATAAGGCCCGCAGTAAAGAAATCATGACAGCTGCAAATGTCCCCTGTGTGCCAGGGTATCATGGAGCAGACCAGGGCGAGCAGGAACTCCTGGAGCATGCCAAGAACATCACTTTCCCAGTGCTCCTCAAGAGTGTAAGAGGAGGCGGAGGCAAGGGAATGCGAATCGTCCTGACTGAGGAGGAGTTCTTGACGCAACTCAGAAGTGCCCGTGCCGAAGCCAAGGCCTCATTTGGTGAAGGAGGCGAGGTCATGCTAGTGGAGAAGTACATCATTCGACCAAGGCACGTCGAGGTGCAAGTCTTTGCCGACAAATGGGGCAATACCGTCGCGCTTGGTGAGCGAGACTGCAGTGTTCAGCGTCGGCATCAAAAGATCCTCGAAGAATCCCCAGCTCCAGATCTAGATCTGGCAACTCGTCACGATCTCTGGGATAAGGCGAGAAAAGCAGCCTCAGCAGTTGGCTATGTCGGCGCTGGCACTGTTGAGTTTATCCTCGACAAGGATACCAACAAATTCTATTTCATGGAAATGAACACTCGACTTCAAGTGGAGCACCCTGTCACGGAGATGGTGACTGGCCTGGATCTAGTCGAATGGCAATTCCGAGTTGCTGCAGGCGAAAAGCTTCCACTCTCCCAAGAAGAGGTGGAAGCAAAAATGAACGAGAGGGGTGCCGCCATTGAAGCACGAATTTATGCCGAAAATCCTGAGAAGGGCTTTATTCCTGACTCCGGCAAATTAGTGAGAGCTTATCTCCCTACCGAATTACAGAACGAGGATGTTCGCCTGGATTGGGGATTCCGATCTGGTAACACTATCTCTGAAGCATACGACGGCATGATTGCCAAACTTATCGTGCGAGGCGATACGAGAGAACGTGCTATCGCCAAATTGGAGAGTGTTCTTCGCTCATACGAAATTGTTGGTGTTGCTACAAATATCGAATTCCTCAAGCGACTTTGTGAGACTGATGCCTTTGTGGCTGGAGACGTGGAAACAGGCTTCATCGACAAGTGGAGAGAGGAGCTTTTCAAACCTCGACCTATCAAGAATGAGGTTATCGCCCAAGCAGCCCTCGGGATGATCAACTTTGAACTTCGAAATTCCGGTCCCCATGGCTTGACACTTGGCTTTGGCGAAACGAGCAACATCGGGGAACGAAAACTGAACTTTAAAATCCTGGATGGGTATAGCAAGGAAGAGGGCGAGGTCGTCGAGGCCAGCGTGACACAGACAGGTCATAACCTTTACAGTGTTGCTGTCCACCGAAAAGGTGACGAGGCACCCCAAGTGTTCACAAATATTGCCTGCCAGCCTGAGCCTGAAGGTGAAGTGATGAAACTCGAGTCATACTTCCCCCTTGAGCGCATTCAATCCTCAGTGGTCCCTCAACACACAGACAATGACACAAATGTTACTGTTTTCCAACATGGCGTGAAAACAGATCTGGTCCTTCTACCGCCCAAGTGGTACGAGAAAGCTCTTGGGCTCAAAGAGTCAAGCGCCTCAGTTGCAGCGCCGATGCCGTGCAAGATCTTGAAGAACGAAGTAGTAGAGGGTCAAACCGTGCAAAAGGGAGCACCACTTGTGGTGTAAGTTGACCATTTCCGATAAGCAGAATAAGCTAACAATCTCTCAGAATTGAGTCAATGAAGATGGAAACTATTATCCGGTCGCCGCAAGATGGCATAATTAAGAAGCTTGCACATAAAGAAGGGGTAAGTTCCCGAGGCAATCCTCTCTGATATCTCATCTAATGTCATGCAGGATATTTGCAAGGCTGGTACGGTACTTGTACTCTTTGAAGAGGGCGAAACAAAGGACGGAGAGTCATGAATGATATTGGATACCATGATGAATGAATTTGGCGTTACTTAAATGAGATTGGCTGATACGCTACCTACTAAAGAGAAATGTACTTGATCCCCTCATGATCCCCTCCCAGTCATTGGGCCTGTTCCATTTTATCAAATACGTAGAGAATTAATCTCTCATGTCAAACATGCGTACGCTTAGACACCGATTAAACTGAAATCATGAATCATGCTACGTCTGAAACTGTGTCCCATAATAAGTCAAAGAACATATACCGTGAACCCAAGGCGGCATGGGGTCGGGTCTGTCGTCGTCCTGGCAGAAATCTGATGCCACATGATTATCTTGTGTGCATCTTTATGTACTCCGAGGGTAGATATCGAGAAAGTTTTGATTGCTTAGCCGCTTGACGTATCCGTTTCCACCAGTCTTCGAGACGTGCCTGGAATTTTGGGTTGTCGGGCGAAGTATAAGTAGTAAGCTTGTTGAGAAGATCCTGAAAGGGATGTCAACAGAGCGTTTGAGCACAGCACGTCATTCGAGCGACTTACCTCCTCCAGTGCCAGTGTGATGAATCCCATTACGAATGCCACCCAAGCAAGAGTCCCATTCGTGCTTAAGAATTGGTTGCCCCCCCGGAATTCAACCGTGCCAGTACATTTCCCTGTCTTGGGGTTTGGGAAAATATTCTGGAAGTTCCATAGCACGTATCGGTTCCCTTGCATATAGTAGCATAAATCCGTTTCGGATGTCGTTGACTTGATATCTGATGCGACTTGGAGAAGTGAGCCCTTGCTCTTACCGAATCGTATCAGCGTTTTATGCAACCCAGAACCCATGCTTTGACTGTTTGGCCGACAGTACTGATTCTCTCGACGGGCTTTGGGGAGGACAGCTGCCACAAATTCTTCATAAACAGCAGATGCAAACGCAATCTTCTTGAGGCCACGTAGGGAGAACTTGTTCTGACTAGAGACGGGAGTGACATGGACGTGGCCGCCGCAGGAGATATCGCGTTGGGGACTGAAGTGTACGCGCATCGCTTCCCAAAAGTCGCCAAGTATGCCGCTGACATGTTGCTTGGTATCTAGGCGAGGGGAGACGACTTCCATGCAGACTAGGATCCCCTGTTAGTGAGCTCACTAGACGGCTCGCTGGTTTCACGGTGAAGAAAATGACATACCCATGGGACGCTCTCTCTTCAAAGATCCATCTCTAGTGACGAACCATTTACCACCGTAGTACTCCGGATGCTTGCTGTATTTTGAACAGTCGTCGTGCACAGCTTCGATATTGCGGTTCCGTAGCTTCTGTGCTAATTGTCGATACCAGTCGACATTGGTAAAGCTATCAGCACCACCGTAAGGTTTTACCACAGTCTCGATCTCCACGCCGAAGTTGTAATGCCTGAGCTTTGGTACCGTCATGATCGACAAGATGTGAGAAGTATTTGGGGACTCAAAAAAGAAAGGATGGTAGAATTGGCTGGGGTTGGGTTGAAGGTGGCGGATTAGGCCATGCAGCTGTATGTATAAGACAACCACCTTGGTTTTTGAATAACCGACTTGCTGCAGAGAGGGAGTCGTACTACATGAAGGCGATCAGCCGTTTCCTGATGCGCTTGTGCCTTGTTCAAAACGTTTGGATACGGCCGCGTGCTTTACCTAAACACAACCACAGATTTGTCAGTTGTTGGCTCTCAGCTTTTCGTCAGTAACACGCTCGCTCGCCTAACCTGAGCTGTCATTGTCACATCTCAAAATTGTCGCCTCGCTTTCAGGTTAAGTACAGCAAAAGCCTTTCTGGCCTCGAATGGCGGTGCGGATGTATGGTTTGGCGGGAGCTGTCGTTGTGGATCTGGCCGGGGGCTCCGGGGAGAAATGCCGGAAGACCGGGGCCACGATGCGGAGCCCAACAAGGAAATGGAGACGGGCTGGGCCGTCTCGTAGCGTCTGAATGTTCTGAGGCTATCAAACGACACCTGTTTTTGCCTGTCATTTGTAAAGGCCCAGACAGTCGGTATTCACCAAAAGGTAACCGCGTCTACCCTGCAAAGTTCGCTTGCTAGGTACCTTGCGAGTCTTCCAACGTGGGACGCAGCAATTGGTCGTGAGTTGGCGTCTCCTCTTGTGAAAATCTGACTCATTTGCTGCCCAATGTGACAATAAGGCCCAGTCGGTGGCTTGCACAACCTAGCCCACTCCGCCCATTGAGCGCTGCTGGCGCTGAGCACAGCTACTGTACGTAAGTTAGTTTATGCTTTAGCCAAGTCGACGTGGACACTGTTTGCTTGATCGATATTGTTTTTCTCATGTGAGGGAGCCGATTCACATCACATCTTAATCGCCGTTAGCTCACTATCACATTCTCCTACCACAACGAAAACGTAACGCAACTCACACACACAAACATACGCACTTTTTCCCCCTGCACCTCGCCATCGGATACACGGAGCTTGCTGCCCCCGACAGATCTACAGCATGAATTTGTCTGCAGACGAGGCTCAGGCCGACACCGGCCAGCCGCTCACCAAGTACTACTTTGCCTATGGTAGTAATCTTCATCTACAGCAGATGAAACGGAGATGTCCTGGAAGTAAATTCATCGGCTCTGGGAAGCTGGCAGATCATCGTTGGCAGATCAACGAGCGTGGATATGCCAATGTTATCGAGTCGCAAGGACATTGGGTTGAAGGCCTTGTTTATGAGATCAATCCTCGCGATGAGGCTCGTCTTGACATCAACGAAGGTGTTTCCAAGGACGCATACCAGAAGAAGTACATGACTGTTACGCTACGGCGTGCTGAAGCCGCCTTATATCGCCGGCCTGTGTCTTGGATTGTTAACAATGGTGGCCCAGACCACGCACGAGTCCTTGCTCAGCAAGGGGAAGGGCAGAGGAAGGCCATCAACCACAAGCCACATTTGGAACAGAACATCTTGGTATATATAAGTCCAAGATACATTGTCGATAGCGAACCAAAGGGGGAGTATATCAACAGAATCAACTCAGGCATTGTTGATGCCACATCCTTAGGGGTCACCAACGACTATATCAGCAACTGTGTCCGACCTTTCATTCCAGCACCGACTGGCCAGAACTCAGGAGACAAAGAAGCAACTGGACCTGCGAAAGCTGCCGGACCACCGAAGCCAAAAGTTGTGAGAAAAGTTCCGAGTCCCGCAACAAAGGTGAAGCAACCTGCCCGCGAGGTCAAGCGAGCAACTCCTCCTAGAGGGAGAGAATCATCACCGCCAAACAACAGAGCACCTGGCCAAAGACCCCTGCACCTTCAACCTCAGGTGGTTCAAGGTCAGCGCTGGACCAGGAATGCCGCCTCGAATGTGCCTCAGAGGCTCAGGCGGCCTTCACAGTCACGGCCATCAGCACCACCACTTCCCCCAAGGCCACTCGCGCCGCATTACCCAGGAAGCACTCTACAGGTTCCTGTTCCTGGTCGGCGGCGACCTGCATCAGAAGTTGGCGCCCCACCACCGCCTCTACCTCCTCGGCCAACCCGTCGAGTTCGCAGTATACCAGTAATCGTTACTCATCAGGAAGGTTATGGTGGTTATTGGCATCGATAAAAGCACTTCTAGCCCAGTTTCCTTAAAATACCCAGATATGATATCCTTCAGACAATAAAAGTAGCATACATGCGTTTTATTCTTCTCCACTCATCGTTCCCTCGTTTTATTCCTTCAATGCTGTTGTCTCTGTTTGCTGACTTCTACGCCTTACAAGAACACAATTTCATAAAACAAGGGCTAATATCTTTGTCTGCTTGATGCCGATATGACAGATCCAGCTGGCCCTAAGACATGTCAGAGCTTAAAAGGGTGTGGAGAATACCTGTACTCACTCCTTGAACTTGATACTCTTGATGAGCTTCGACTGGTACCTTGAGAAGTTGGCGTACTATTCCATAGGAAACTCATTATTGTTGGTCCCTGGAGCACATCCCCGCCTGAGTTAGTGACGAGAACTGTGGGTTTAACAATTGCTTTCAACCCGAGCTTTCTACCACCTTCGACTCTCTCCACGAAAAGTCCAGGAGCTATATCAAAGAGATATATGACACCGCGGCGTGCTTGAGAAGCTGCCTTTGTTCCACTCAAGTCAAGAGTTGCTCCTCCGTTTGCCAGATTCAAGCATTGGTAAACCTCCAACCTCGTCGCGGCTGTGCGAGCAGGCCACTTCAACGAAAATACACTGGGCGCCAGGTGAAGCTGATGAGCGAGATCTGCTGCAGGTTCTACAATGCTTCGACGAATAGAACCTTGCAGTTCAGCGGAAGGACATTTCGGGGCAATGATTGACAGTAAAGTTGTCAGATCGTCAACAACAAAATTTAGAAACCTTTGCCGGCGCGTTCTGAAAGATGGTTGGTGAGTCAAAGCAGTCAGTGTCTCGCTTCTCCATTCCCTACAATGAGCTGTATCTTGTGAGATGTCAGCAGCTTGGCATATATATCACGTCTGGGGGGAAGACAAACCTCTTGGCAGTCGGGACATAGTATTCTCGATATCATCAACCCATCTCGACGTTCCGTCACCTTCCGTATCATCGAGAGGACAGTAAAAAGACTTTGAGAACAGAGTAACGTGGAGATAGTTCAGGATGACCCCAGTGATGTGAAATTCATCAGACTGCGTAACATTCAAGCATCGTCTTGACTGTTCCCTAAGAAGAGAAACGAGTCGCAGCCCTTCCGGAGAGGATGCTCTGGCAGCAAGGCGGCCAATTTCCAGATCCTCAATAGCATATGCAGCACGGTTTTCAACCCAGCGCTGGACATTCCCAACTAGGATCTTGTAGGCTTCTCTGGCCTCTGTTTCTGTGATGTCTCTTCTCCTAGGCTGCAGACGAAAGATTTGATCCTGAGCCTCTGCGAGCTGCCGCTGGGTGACAGCAAGTTGTCTTCTGAGAGTTTCCGCCTCTTCTGTAAGCTGGCCCTTTTCGGATTCCCGGTTCTCGATCTCCTGCTGCCTGGAGTCCAATACATTCTCTGTGAAGCGACGCAAATGGGTCTCGCTGGCCAGTTTGTCCTTAAGTGCGGGAGTCTGTAGGGATCCTTGTTTCGTCGTCTCCGGATCCATGATGACGGATTGCTGTACTCAGAATTATTGTGTATAACAGCCCAAAGATGAGAATGAGTCTGTCAATGTCACACGTGCAAATCGTTAAGCGACAGAGGTTGACCAGTAATCCGCTAGATTGATTCTGTCCCTCTGGTAAGTCGAATCATAGGCAACCCATCAGGGCCATCTTACAGCGTACCACCAATGGGCGTCAAGACTCCTTGGAAAAGAACTCAATACTCGCAGCCTCACATTGCGGTTGGACCCAAGGATGGTTTCAATTAGGCGCCAGGTGATGGGTACCTAATGCATTCGGAAGTCTTCCAGCTGTACGACATCAAAAGTCGGTCTCGTCTTAGGCCGCTTAGGCGGCCACTGCATGCTCCACTGCCTGAATTTACCAGGGTTACAGTCATTCGTAGCTGCGCCGAGTTTCTGCTCAAGGCCAAGTCTGCAGTGCCCAAACCCCATCCACCCACTCGATTGAAAGCCCTGATGAGGCCGAAGTTGGTGGCCAAAGTGGTGGTCATTGCTCCATAACTGGTCGGTGAGGATGAGCGAGGCCCAAAGAACCCCAGGCCCACACAACAAATGAGGCCTGAAGAGTCAGATTGAATGGCTGGCCACATCCAGAATTACAGACAGATCCTCGGGTGCTGGCGAAGAATACTCCGTCGCCCTGCTGGTTTCTATTGTAACCAATTGGGAGTCGACATGAGTGAATTCTGGGGCAAGTCCCAGTTTCACGAATGAGCTTTTGGGTAGAGAAGTTCCATATCCCGTACAGCACTAGATCATGCCTGATTGTTCCACCACAAATAGTTGACAATGAAACAATCATAGGAAGCCCTTAGGAAGTAGTTTGGTCATGGGCAATCGCAGAATCGTTGTATCCATAGATTTTGGAACGACGTACTCAGGTGTCGCTTGGGCTGACACAACTCGGGTAAGTGTTTTCCTGGCATCTCTCGGGGTGAGCTTGCTAACCCTTGCAGCCTGATGTTCAACATGTCTTGACAGAATGGCCTTCAGCCGGCTCTTCGAAGAGCAGTCCCAAAGTACCGACTGAGCTCCGAAGAGTGGCGAATGGGTGGCAGTGGGGATTCCAGATTCCCGAGTCTGCGAAGAGGATCAGGTATTTCAAGCTGTTCGTCTTGCTGTGCCTTCAGTGTATTTGCCGTGTTTGACCAGACCCTTTTAGAAAGCTGGATGATCCAGCCCAGATCACCAAGGAGGCAGAATCGGCAAAAGACCTGACCAAGGTTTATCTATCATGCCTCCATGAGCATTTTGTCAGTCTACTTGAAAAGAGACTATCGTCGAGTGTGGTAAAATCGACACCCATGGACTTTGTCGTCACAGTCCCCGCTATTTGGTCGCCAAAAGCAAAGCAATCGACGGAGCAGGCCGCAGCCATGGCAGGATTTTGTGGTAATCAGAGGATTCAGCTCATATCAGAACCGGTGGGTTGAATTTGAGTCGCAGAGGAAAATGTGTTGCTAACAAATGACAAGGAGGCAGCCGCTTTGTACACCCTTAAGACCCTTAGCCCTTCTACATTACAAGTAGGTCGAAAATTTGTTGTTTGCGATGCGGGAGGCGGTACCGTTGACTTGATCTCTTATCAAGTAACCAAAATAGGCAGAGTTGAAGTAAAAGAAGTCACAGAGGGTACAGGAGGGAAGTGCGGTTCGTCCATGCTGAATATGCGCTTTCGTCGGCATTTGAAACAAACTCATGGAGACAAGTACTGGACTGATGAAAGACTCGTAATAGCTTTGAGTGAGTTCGAGTCGGTAAGAAACCCAAGGTTTTATTTTCAAGCCAGTTCGTTAAGAGGGATACAGTTCAAGAAGACCTTTTCTCCGAAGGGCGAACCTTTGACTCTCAAAGTCGATCCCAGTCTTGGCCTACGACGGAACCGGTACACTATGACACAAGACGATATGAAAACCAAAATCTTTGAACCCATCATGAAGGATGTCGTGTGTCTTATCAAGGAACAGATCAAGATGGCGGGAGATGGTGTCGCCGCTGTGATCATGGTTGGAGGATTCGGGCAAAGTCGATATTTGAAGTCACGCGTACGTGATGCAATATCTAGCCGAACAGATGTTCTTCAACCAGAAAGTGGCTGGACGGCGGTGGTAAAAGGTGCCGCGATGCATGGGCTCAGTCGATATCAACCTGCAGGCACCCGGGTGGAGGTTGCATCTCGAATTGCAAGACGATCGTACGGTACATGCTTGATGACGAAATACGATATGATGAAACACAACCCCAGAGAAGCGTTCGTATGAATTCTTACTGACAAATCTGGTTGCTGACGGTTATAGGTTCTGGTCGGAAAAGGAGCAAGAAACAGTCGTCTCAGAAATGTGTTGGTTTATTCAGAAGGTATCTTGACTCCTCTCCAAACTTCGTATTCATTGCCACTAACTTTGGAAGGGTGAGTCCTACCCAGAAGGCAAACCGTCGCGGATAGAATACCAATGCGATCTCCCGGTAATGCTTGGCCATGTGCCACAAACCGAGATCGATATTTACAGCAACAACAATGACGGCAAAGCTCCCGTCCACCTCGATGAAACAACGCAGCACATCGGAACGCTCTCACTTGACCTAAGAAAGATCCCAGAAGCAGTCAAAAGAACCGCGAAGATCAGACGAATGGGCTGGCATCGGTACTATTGTTTGAAAGGGGCTATCGAAGCCGTGTACGGGTCAGCGGAGATCACGTACACAGTCAAACTTGGAGGTAAGAAATTCCGAAGTGTTTCTGAGGTACCAAATGCTAAGCCGCGCTCGTCTAGGAATAACACATGACATGATTAGTGTTCGCTATGAACGTTGAGCTTGAAAGACAAGTTCCGAAGTCAGACAAGAGTGAAAGGGGGAGGAGGGGTGTATGAGATCATATATCGATACCATTATATAGCCTTTGCCGTTGTATGTCAACCATCGTGATGAAATGTCGTCTAAACTGGCTGAGACCCCAGAAAGCTACCTCCTAGCTGGTTCTTATTAGTCACGTGACTCCGCGTTGCCCCACCGTGACCAGTCCCGTCGCGTCACGTTGAAGGTACCTTCCATGGTTAGTCCCGACCTTGGGGATCTAACCTACTACCTTAACCTTAGGAAGCCAACCTCAATCATCCATCTTTGAAGCAACAAGATACAGCCGCACCCAACGATACTGCATGCATCATGGCGGCTAATCTGCATTTAAAGGCGGCTGTACCGGATCATGGGCAACCAGCCGGTAAAGTTGTTGCTGGCCCTCCTCCATCAACCTTAGCTGCGCAGCTTGTGGAGAATATTTCTGCATCCACGAAATCCTCCAAATCAGATGAGAACAGTGAACTCAAAGGCTTCTTTGCCATTATTCAACGCGTCAAAGATGATCCGACTCTTCTCAAGACGCCAGAGGATCGAGTTGAGCACAATCATATGCTTATTTACGTTTACTCAAGAGCTGTTCTTGAAGGAATTCGATTAGATGACCCATTTCTTGACCGAACACAAGTACGGACAGAAGGCCTCAAGGCCATCAGTTTTCTCAGGTTCTCTATCAAAGAAACGCCGGCAGTTCTGAAACATAGAGTGGGTGAGCAAGAGTATATGTTCCGTGGGCGGGAGCCATTATGGGTTTGGCTGCTTCCTCAGCTTCTTAGACTTCTTGGCCATTCCCAGTGTCTTGAGCTCACAGAAGCAATTGAAGGTTTCCTCCAGTATACAATGCTAGTGATAGCACAAAATTGGACCCTGTGGGATATGGCGCCATCATTCTTATTGTATCTGCGTACCGTCACATCTCGTAAGTAGTTAGCTCGACTTGGACAATAAAGCAACTCACAATTAATTGACAGATATCCTTCAACAGCTTCAAGACCCTCTACTAGTTCCATCAGTGGAAGAAAGCCTCAAGTCACTTTCTCTACCTCCTCAAATTGCTCTCAGCCAATTCGTCGACAAGGAGTCGCCCTTCACAAGCCAACTTACATATTCTATTGACCGAATGTCACAAACGCTGCACCAACTGATTAGTTTTTGCAAAGTGGTGGCCTATCCTCTGACAGCTTCAGATGATGCCTTTGATAACGTTACCTCCTTCTCTGAGAGTGCGGTATGGTTGATTGATGTCCTAGGGGACATGCGGGTTATCCAGACCCGGTACGGTAGCAACTTTCCTGCCTCTTCGCTTTATGTTCTCCAGCTGGCTCAAGAACTCGAGCGAGCACTACTGAGAAGAAAAGGCATCAGCGCTTCTGTTCATAAGAAGGCTATCACTCTCATGATAATGCTTTGCGGTGAGATCGCGACGAGCCTCAATCCCATGTCAATGCTAGACATTGATGAGGAAACGCGGCATACATACTGTATGGCTCTAGCTATAATAACAGCAGCTTCTACTGAGAATACGTCGATTTGTCGGTTAGCGGTTTCCGGCATTGTAGATGAGTCTTCCATGTTTTATACTTCCCTGCCTGAAGGAACAGATCTGTGGGTGGGTTACATCCTCCATAACTCCTCCACCAGCAACTAATTCTCAAGAAGAGAGTGATACAGACTTTAAGACAGATTAATTTCAATCCCAGGCCAAAGCTGCTCTCCTCAAACCTACATCCACTGAGTTTTGAGGATTCTGCAGTGCAAGAGATCATCGAGACCTTGTCGCTGAACTACGAGCCTCCTGACACAGGTTCACAAGATCGTCCCAAACGCCGAAAAATAGCACAGGCAGACTCTAGCCCTATGGCGGTCCTCATGAGACGTCTGGGTGACGTTCTAGGGCTTGCGGATGTGGACGATGATTTTCTTGATCTTGAAAATCAAATATTGTTAGTCATTTCACTAATATGGTCTTCAAATGCTTACTGAAGTAGGGAAGCCTTTCCAAAGGCTGACATATCACGTCAATGTCTCATGCTTCATTTGCTATCGCGGATATCTTGCGTGGCGGATGGTGGCAACGAGACAATCAATGATACAAAAACAGCAGTCACAGAAGCAGCCTGCTCGATTTGCGAACATAATGCGCCTCCAGCTCGATTAAACCTTCATGGAGCAATCATGCATAAATCCCGTATCGAGGCACTCTTCACCAAACTGATCCGACTCCCCGCTCTTGCTGAATCTCGGCGTCCGAGGGTTGCTGCCATGTTGGCTATAAGGAGAGTGATTCTCCATTGCGAAGATACCGAATTACTTAATCTGGAAACATCTGGGATAGGTCAGTGGTGTCTTCAGTCCTTGAATAGCTCTGTGAGGGAGCTGCGGATAGCTGCTGGGCGTGTTCTATCCACCTTCTCTTTGGCTAGGCCAGAGCCCATCCTTTCCAGCATTGTTCTTCCGGCTCGACCAGCAGAAGCCAATGGTGCCGGGAACCCACGAATGAATCAGGCTCAAGCGGCCTTCACAGATGGCAGTTTCCGGACAAATGTATCAAATGGATCTTCCCCCATGAAAACGCAAGATTTGATCTCGCGCAATAGGAAAAACTCGATTGCCTTCCTGAAAACAATCTCAGATAAGAACCAGCCTAATTTAACTGAAACGTCCATCATGGCATGGGGTCAATTAGGAACAGTGGTCTGGGAACACGAACTCAACTTGGTCCTCATCAAGCTTTTGGAGTACTTGGGAAGCAGCAACAATATCGTGTCAGCTTGCGCCTTCAACGAGCTATTGAACCTAGCTGATGCTCGTCGAGTAACCCCACGCAGGCTTTTCGAGCCTTTCTGGCCAAACCTAGCATACATGACCACCAAGGACATGGTCCAACGCCCTCAAATGAGCCGGACAATTGCTGAATTGCTACAAGTGTCTGTCAACGAGTTACTCCTCCTGATTCAAACTCACGCACTGCCGTGGCTTGTGCTTGACAAGCAAAAAGACGTTATCCAAAAAATTGCGGAGGCACGGCAGGAGTCCGAGGTTTGGCTACCATTAATCGACCCTGCGAATCTAGCCGCAACCCTGGCCTTGCTCTTAGTTCAAGATACAGACGATATCGCTAGTTTCGCAAAATCTCGTCTCGAGGAGTTATCGACACATTTTCAAAGCGAGCCACTCGTCAACCTGCTTCAGGTGGAACCTGTGCTCACTGTCATAGAGTTACTTAAAGCTGCCGGCGACGCAGATGAAACGAAAAAGGCACCAGTAAGTCAAACCTAAATCAATCCTCGGCGTAATCTTATGCATTTTCAGGTCCGCAAAGCTTTAGACACCATGGCGAAAATGATGATCCCAACAAACAAAGAAACCCGAGCTAAGAAGTCGGACCACACTGCTCGGTTTATTCATTCACAACTTCTTGGCCTCATGGCATGTCTCTTCGATGTCATCAATGACCAGAGCCTTCCTGACCCAGAGCGTCGGCGCTACATTCGGGCCATGGAGGAAATGATCAGGGTATCGAGGGGCTATGCGAGCACAGCCAGACCGCAAGTACGTGCCGTACATGTCCGGCCTTGAATCACAATACTGACTGTATTTTTAGATGTCTGCTTGTTTGCTCTCGACACTGGCACAAGATGCACTGAGAGAAGCAAGTTTCTCATGTTGGGCATCAATGCTCACACATCTTGAGGAGACAGATGTCGAGGCATTATTAGAAACAACATTTTTCGTCGTCACCCGTTACTGGCCCTTCATGAACGAGTCGACAGCTCTTCTAGCGCAGCAAATGCTCAAGTCTCTCGTTGATGAATTTGACCCCCTTGTTGCGAAGTACATCGTCAAGCTCCCCTCGCTCAGACACATTCCAGAGTTGAGGGACATCGAGACAAAGCTGGATCAGCATAGGCCAGCAACACTCGCGGTTGAAGAGGGTTTGGAAGCTTTCGCTGAGAGAATCTGCCACGAAAACTCCGGTGTTGCCCTTCAAGCGTTGACAGAACTGATACCCTACCTTCAGGAAAACCAAGCAGCACTTCATACATCTGAGATTAGTCTACAGTCAGATATTGGCGTTGTCGCACTTATGCGGTCGCTTCTGGATTGCGCAAGTAAATACAGCGGCTTCCCAGGAGACATAACGCGTCTATGCACAGAAGCAATGGGCTTGATAGGCTGCCTGGATCCCAGTAAGATCGAGACTGTTAGAGAACAACGATCAATAGTCATATTGAACAACTTTGCGACGAATGAAGAAACTACGGACTTCGTTCTGTTTCTTCTGGAAGAGGCCCTGGTGCCAGCATTCTTATCTACGACTGATGTTAAGTTCCAGGGATTCTTGTCTTTTGCTATGCAGGAACTCATGGGCAGGTGCGACATCAAAGCTGCATGTGCCATGGAAAACTCGGGGATGAAAGGTGGAAACGATATCGATCGAAAATGGGTTGCAATGCCGGAAACTGTTCGGGAAGTGGTGGCACCCTTTCTAGCCTCCCGATATGTCGTTGCTCCAATGCCACACACCGAGATCGAATATCCGCTCTTTCGTCCTGGCAGACCTTATCCGAGCTGGCTCAGGGTTTACGTTCTGGACCTTCTACGTAAGGGGCAGACGCCATTTGCCGATTTGATATTCGAGCCTCTGGCGCGTGTCATTCGCGTTAAAGATCTCTCTATTGCAGAATTCATACTTCCCTATATAGTCCTGCATACTCTTTTAGGGTCTCGGACTACACAGCAAGAAAGGGACGATATCCTCGGAGAACTTCTTGCTATCCTGCAATGTCAGCCTGCCGAGACAGCATCGTATCAGGAGAAAGAGGATATGCGGCGATACTGCCATGTAGGCTTCAAAATTCCTTACTCTTGTGACAAGAACTAACTGGTTATTAGCTTGTATTTCGCGTTATAGACTATGCAATGAGATGGATGCAAACTAGACGAGCAGCTGGTCGCCTCACTGAAACTGACAGGGAGAGGCTAGCTCAAGTGCAGGAGGCTCTCGATTTGATCCCAGCCGAACTCGTAGCACAAAGGGCTGTCGATTGTAATGAATACGCACGTGCTCTTTTTCATTTAGAGCAACATGCCCACAAAATGGAACAGAGGAAGAAAGAACCAGGGGAGCGTACCCGTCTCTTACAAAAACTTCAAGATATTTATGCCAATGTCGATGAGCCTGATGGCCTTGATGGAATTTCAGCTCATTTACAAGTCCTTGACATCAACCAACAGATTCTTAGTCATCGCAAAGCAGGCAGATGGACTGCTGTTCAGAACTGGTACGAGATGCAGCTCGCTGAGAACCCTGACAACACGGATATCCAGATCGACTTGCTTCATTGCCTGAAGCAGGCTGGTCAGCACGGTAGGCTACTTCAGTTTTCTGTCCCGACACGAGCTAATTATTGACAGAGGGATTGTTGAATCACATCGAGGGTATGCACACAGATGCATCAACGGACAACAAGATTATGCCGTATGCAGTAGAGGCGGCATGGGTTACAGGAAGATGGGAGAGCCTTACCAAATTCACACAACGGTTTCGCGGCGACCCTATTGAAGACTTCAACATCTCGATTGCGACCCTGTTCGAAAAGCTCAGGGCCAAAGACAACCCTAAAGAGCTCATTAAGATAATGAAGGATATAAGAGTCAAAATTTCATCATCGATGAACGCCGCATCCACCTCATCGCTACAAGCCTGTCATGACCTCCTTCTTAAGTCACATGTTCTTACGGACGTGGAAATCATAATAGGAACAAAAGCGGGTGACGAAGTCGCCCGCCAAACGACAGCGGCCCTCCTAGAAAGGAGACTCGAAATTATAGGTGCTTACATGAACGACAAGCAATATCTCCTTGGTATTCGCCGTGCCACCATGGAGTTGACTAGGTAAGATCCATTGTACAAGAGCTATCGACAGCCTATATACTTACCAACACAGACCTACATTCACTGACCTAGACATTTCTGGACTATGGCTCTCAAGTGCACGCCTTGCACGAAAGTCGAACTCGCTTCACCAGTCTTTTAACGCTATTCTCCACGCTTCAAAGCTGGGTGATGATGCGGCTACTATTGAGAATGCCAAGCTTCTTTGGAGAGAAGATCAGCACCGAAAGGCAATACAGGTTTTGCAGGGAGCAATCAAGAGCAACAAGTTCATGACACAAACAGGGACAGCAACCAGCACAAGTTCAAGCAAGTTGAGCCCACAACAGAAGCTCTTGACGGCTAGGGCGCAGCTGCTGCTTGCCAAATGGCTTGATAGCGCCGGACAGACGCACGCCGGTGCATTGCGTGAAAAATATCAGCAGCCCCCCAAGACCTTCTCGACTTGGGAAAAGGGGCATTATTATCTCGGCCGCCATTACAAGAAGATCCTTGAAGCTGAAAAGCCGCTCAAAGCCGATGACCAGAGCGATAATTACATCACCGGTGAAGTCGCCAGACTCGTCATCGAGAACTATGTTCGTTCACTTAACTCGGGCACCAAATATCTTTACCAGACCCTCCCGCGAATTCTGACTCTTTGGCTTGACCTTGGTGCCCAAGTAGACAAAGCACCAGAAGGGAAAGCATCGCTTTCTCGCGAGCTTCACCGAAGACGCGTTGAGCAGCTCAATCTTTTGCACTCTTTTCTTGACAAATACATCCATAGGCTGCCGGCGTATATCTTTTATACGGCTTTGCCACAGATTGTTGCACGCATCGCCCACCCCAACTCGAGCGTTTTTGACCGGCTGACACACATCATTGCCAAGGTCGTGGAAGCTCATCCTCGGCAAGCGCTTTGGAGCCTTATTGGCATCATGACCACAAGACAAGTGTCGGAAAGAAAGGCACGAGGCACCCAGATCCTTCAGACACTCAGGAACATATCGAAGAAAGTTGAGGGCTCTACGACCGATTTCAAACACCTGCTCAGGATGGGAGAGAAATTAGCCGAGCAGCTGCTTCTTGCATGCCAAAACGGAGACTTCCGGGGCAACAAGACTGTTCATGCCAGCCTGGGTAAAGATCTTCGATTCAATCATAAATGTACACCATGTCCGTTGGTCGTGCCTGTCGAGAGCTCTTTGACGGCAACGTTACCGGCTGTATCAGAGTATGTTAAAAAGCACAAGGCGTTTTCTAGAGATGTTGTTACGATTGACTCCTTTCTGGACGATGTGCTCGTGCTGAGCTCGCTGGCTAAGCCAAGACGACTTACAACACGAGGGAGTGATGGTAAAAGCTACATGCTTCTGATCAAACCCAAGGACGACTTGCGAACTGACCAGCGTCTTATGGAATTCAATGGATTGATCAATAGGTCGTTGAAACGAGATGCGGAATCCAGCCGGAGACAGCTTTACATTCGAACATATGCTGTAACGCCACTAAATGAAGAGTGCGGAATCATTGAATGGGTTCCAGGAATCAAAACTATGCGAGACATTCTCATCAATCTTTATGCTTCCCGAAAGATTTACCCGGACTACACCGTTCTTAAGCAACTCATGGATGAAGCATGTTTATCGGACGGCAAAACCAGGATCTTTACTGATGAGGTCCTGGGGAGATTTCCTCCGGTACTTCAGCTGTGGTTCACGCAACAGTTCCCTAGTCCGTCAACGTGGTTTGCCGCGCGTTTAAAATATACACGGTCGTGTGCTGTCATGTCCATGGTAGGCACCATCCTAGGCCTTGGCGATAGACATGGCGAGAACGTGAATTTAGAGGAGGGTAATGGTGGAGTATTCCATGTCGATTTCAATTGTCTCTTTGACAAGGGCCTGACATTTGCCAAACCTGAAAGAGTGCCGTTCCGACTTACCCACAACACGGTGGCTGCGATGGGTATATACGGTTACGAAGGACCATTTCGCAAGTCTTGCGAGCTGACTCTGAGCATTCTTCGTCAGCAAGAGGAGACTCTAATGACAATTCTAGAGGCGTTCATCTACGATCCAACCTTGGATCTACAAAAGGAGAAACGGGCACATCGGCGAGGAGATGTGGGCGTCAAGCTGCAGCCTCAAAGCGTTGTAGACAGCATCAAGCGCAAAGTCAGGGGTTTGCTTCCAACTGAAAGCATTCCTTTGGGAGTTGAAGGCCAGGTGGAGGAATTGATCAAACAAGCGGTTGATCCGAGAAATTTGGCTGCAATGTATATAGGCTGGTGTCCGTTCCTGTAATCCAGAACAAAGAGAGAAGTACGTCAGGAGGACAAGTTACGGGTGAAAAGAGGAAGAAAAGCTTAGAATTAGTTCGCACTTATAACAATTGGCAGCCATTCACAAGATGAAAAAGAAAAAATACCCGGTCATTCTGTTTGCTACCTTATTCCTACATTTGATTTTGTTTCTTTATTTAGCAGCGTTTGTAAATACCTCATTGGTTGTAATCTTTCACAGGTAAGGCAGGTATCGTTTCAGGCGGAAATCTGGGGAGGAAGGAGCCATGTCACCACTCCTGCATGCTGGGGACGCGTTGGTCGCGCGCACTGCACCGTACTGCACCGTACCGCACGCACCGCAACGCACCATAAGGTACCATACCTTACCATACTACTACCGTACATCCCCAACGCTGAGCTGGCAGCATTTCCCACCTTCATTCACTCATCTCACCTTATCGCACTTTTCTGCTTTGTTTTTATTCACAGGGCACCAGAAGGAGAAGGAGCTCGCGTATATAATCTCTCGTCCCTTTTACGAAAAAGAGATTTCTTCTTCTTGCATCAGTCTTTCCAACAGCCATTTTCTTTTCCCCACTTCCGTACGTACGCGCAGCGCAACAAGCTATCCGAAGCCAAAGCCAAAGCACCGTTTGCATTCTTCATCTTTCTCGTTCAAACACTCTATTCGACGCTCGACTTTTTGTACCATACCTTCTACTGCCGCCAAGATGGGTGAATATCGTATCGGTGAGGCCCCAAAATATCCCCGTTCCTCATGATCGCGTTACGCTGCAGCGCCTCTGTTGTCTGCTTTGTTGAGCAGTTCGCTCACATTGTATTAGAGTTATCCCCCAACAACCGCGCCACGTGCAAGGGCACTGAGTGCAAGAAGAACGGTGACAAGGTCACCAAAGGCACCCTGCGGTTTGGTACCTATGTCGTCATCCAGGAGCATGGAGGCTGGACATGGAAGCATTGGTAAGTATCTGCAGCTCATCAGCTATGCTGATAGTAGATCGCTGATACCAAGGTACCTATCAGGGGATGTGTCTCTGGCCAACAACTAGAGAATGTCCGTGAACTGTGCCAGCAAGGTGATGGCTCCTTCGATTGCGACCTCATCGATGGTTACGATGAGCTTGTGTGAGTTTTTGGCATCCTGTTTCTAGCCATGTTGTTCTGACATTGATAGCGAACACCCTGACGTGCAAGAGAAGGTCCGCCGCTGTATCAACCAGGGATTCATTGACCCTGAGGATTTCAAAGGGGTATGTATAGAGATCTATATCACAGGTTACAGTGATTGACATCATTCAGGACCCAGAGAAGAACAAGCTTGGTGAGAAGGGTATTCACTTGACTGCAGCACAGAAGAAGAAGAAGGCTGCCGCTGAGGCTGTGAGTCCTGAGCATGAATACACATTGTTAATGATTCTGACACCCTTCAGGCCGCCACAGGCGATGGAGAGAAGCCAAAGGCCAAAGGCAAGCGTGGACGCAAGAAGGCCGCTGATGATGAGGAGGATGAGGACGAGCCGCAGCCCAAGAAGGCTCGAACATCCAAGGCTGCCAAGGCGGATGATGAGGAGAAGCCCGCTACTAAGCCGGCCCGTGGCCGCAAAGCTGCAAAGGTCAAGGATGAGAGTGAGGATGAGACTGCTGCGTCTGCTCCTGCCCCTGCCCCTGCCCCTGCTTCTGCCCCTGCTTCTGCTCCTACTAAGAGAGGACGCAGAACTCCAGCTCAGAAGTCAAAGGACGAGTCTGATGCTGAGGAGAAACCTGTTCCTGTCAGAAAGGGACGAAAGGCTGCTACCAAGAAGGCGGCTACCCCTGAGGAGGAAGATGCTGTGGTTGAGGAAGGGGAACAAGAGAAGGTCGCGCCGAGGACCAGAGCTCGCCGCGGACGTTCCAGCAAAGCTTGATTGAGGCTTTCGTTTCCGAGACCGGGTACAGCATGAGTACCTAAACTGTGTAGATTGCACAGAAGCTTGTGATATTTTCATTTGCCGTCATTGTTGAGATTTTGGGATCGGGTCACTGAAGGATGGTTTACACTTTGTTGAAAAGTCTTTGCGATTACTATGACTAGTGGGCAAGGATCATTTCGTGGAAGTGGATGGTTTAGCTATGCATACACGATAACCAGGGCAAGCAATAATTGAGTCGTTCTACCATTGAGGGTCTGTGACGTGTGCGGCTCTGACAAGATGTGGTCCCAATGCCCAAGTAGAGTCTGTTGAACCAATCATGGACCCTGAACTTAACAGAATCAGTGGCAGAAGTCAGCAGACATGTATAAGCTACCGATAGTGTATTTAGTAGATTGCAGCTCCGCCAACTTCAAATTCACGGCAAACTAAAATAGCACCTGCGGATGTGCCATGATGCTGTCCAAGTGTCGGGTGCCAGGTTCCAGGTGCCAGGCTTGTTTGACTCAAATCCACAATAGAAACTAACAGACGACTACCTATTTGGACTGTCCAGTGGGTGGATAATCTCATGCAGGTCCCATCAAGGAGCATTTGCTCAGCTGCCGTCAGGATTAAGACAAGGGCTGGCTACTAAGGCTGGCTTGTGTTTGTTCCCCACAGACGGCGTTTTGCGGCTGCGGAGAGCGAGGGGCAGAAGAACAGCATCCATTGCATCCATCGGGATGACGTTGCTCAGAATGACGTCGTCGATGCATCACACATCACGATTCTGAATCACTTGTCGACTAAGGTACTTACAGCGGGGTTCCAACACGATGGAATATAAATAAACTTCTCTGCACTCACCAGATATTCGCCTTCTTCATCCTCAAGCATCAACCACAGCCATCCTCCAAGACACCTCAAACACTTCAACACCACAAAAACATCACAATGCCTCGCAACGGAGACGGTTCTTCTGACAACGGCCCTTTTGAGGAAGTCGGCCACAACATCGTCCACGGTGTTGGCAAGCCTGACGTAAGTTTATTCATTCAAATCATCACATTGTTGATTCTGTTTGGCTGACTGACCTCACTCCAGTCTGACCGTGTCGACCGCGCTGACAAGACCGCCGACCTCCCCGAGGGCAAGGACGAGCATGGCCAGGGTCTCCAGGACGCTCCCGCCAGCGGAGGCCAGAGCCAAGGCATCAAGCAGGGCAAGGATGTTGGACAGGGCAACTAGAAGCAAAGATTTTGATATCTGTGAGGGAATGAGGGAACAGGGGATGAAAGATACCTGAAGACTGCATGGGAAAGTGAGTCAACAACGACCACAACGAAGTGAATACAAAGAAATGAACTATAACATATATCTGCTAGTTCCATGCTATTGATGCTGTGATTGATGTGGGCGGATACGTGGACTCGCCAAGTCTGTAAGTCGTCCCCCCCCGCGATGGTGCTTCTACATACAAACTAAGTCTAGTCCAGGATGGAAGCTCATGACCAAAGGTCCGTCTGACCAATTGGTGCCGATGCGGGCCTTGGAAGGTCTTCGCGGGTGTGAACAAATTTGAATTACACATCAACAATTCCAATGGGTCGATCGTCCAAGTTTTTGTCACCATCCAGGGACATTCGGGATCATTGCAATCCTCTCGGCCAATCGAGTTTCGTATGGAGGAACCGTACTCCCGGAAAAGCCTACCCCAGTATTGATCTGCAAGACATCGAGATCTAAGAGATACCCAGCAGGGAAGTTCGTTTTCGACTACAATCACACGATATATTCTACAATAACGGAGCAGCCTGCAATAACAAAACACGAGTGGATCTTTAGGATTTCTTGATCGGTCTGGTGGTCTAGTGGTATGATTCTCGCTTAGGGAAAACCCTACAGCATAGCTTGCGAGAGGTCCCGGGTTCAATCCCCGGCCAGACCCTTTCCTTTTGGTGTTTTGCCTGTCCCCAGTGGATTTCGCTTTTGTATGTCGCCATGTTTCTTCTTCATTGTTGCTACTGGTACGATGGCCGTCTTCTTTACAATGCAACAGTTCTTAAGGACTAGATATAGTATTGGACTTCATGTTTAAGTATCTGCTATGCTCCAGGAGCAGATTACATACTTGGGATAACTAATCTATGCTATTGTAAATCTGTCGCGGATAAATTGCCTATAAAAATAGTGAAGTTAACCGTTCCCTTTGCGGATTAGAGTGGTTGCCCACTGTGTGATTCGTTGAGCTTAAATCAGCCTTATTTCACAATCCCAGTGCAGTTGGACGATGCCGTGTGTTAGTTAGACTATGGAAATAAAGGGATATATTAGATAATTGCCAAAGAGAAGTTCTTGTGCATTGACTACGATGTAGCCCAAACTCATCTATCTACCTCTTATCCTCACGACACAAGTAACAACAGTCCATATTAGTAACCATCTCCCATCTTAATTCATAGCCACTTCTTGTTGCTATCAGTCTCCTCAGTGGGATCGTCGCATAAACATGTGTCTCTTGTTTCTTTTGCTCCCATCCCCTTCGTTCTTCTCTTTCTTCTTGTCTTTGTGTACGCCTTGGTTTTTGTCTTCTTTATTGTTGTTCCTGGTGCATCTCTTCGACATGCGGTGTGTTGAGGATGAGGTCTTGCTGTTACTAACGAGTTCAGGCATGAGTCGTGTCCAATCTTGGATTCTTTTCTCGGCATCATTCTTGTACCGCTGCTCCTTGGCTCTGTAGTAGATCATATCCTCAATTGACGAGGCCTCTTGTTCGCCATAAAAGACACGTGGCTCTCCCATATAACCGTGATAGGTGTTGGGTTGGTAATGAGCGTATAAAGGGCCTGGCAGTCCTTGACCTACCCCGTGGCTCTGTGGGTGTATGCCGTCAGGCTATGTACACGATCAGTAAGCGATCTCAAGGTATCGACTACTTGACTGTCAACTTACAACACTGGTATTATCCTGGGGTTTGCAGAAATATCCAACGGGCTGCGCGTTGACCCTCGGAGCAGGCTGGCAATCACAGTCGCAGGTACAGCATGGATCGCCTGGATCACAACTCCAATCAGACAAGGATCTCAAGCTTGTAGTCTCCCAACAGACATCAGGTCTGTTCAAAGTACGACCAGTTCTGAATGCTTGTTCTGGGTAGTTTTCGTAAAACTGGTTTTGTGTTGTGCTAATAAGATAAGGCATTCTGACCCAATCGTCGATGTCTGCAATTCCCTGTGCCATGTTGAGACGGATGATGTCTTCCGTACAATACAGCATGTAGCGGAAGAGGTAGAGCAAGAAAGGGAAGCTAACTTAAGAAAAGAATTTATGGAAATAATTTGAAATTTATATCATGCTCTTAGTACATATCCCCCATACATCCAACATCATATTAAGAACAAGCACATATGCTGTATAACGATAAACATCCTTCTCAGATCAAAGAGCAGCTTGCCAAAACCCCCGTTGGCATACAACCGCATAACGAGTACTACTATAGGCTTCCAGAAACTTGCTGTGCTTGATGTAGCTACCCTTATGCGTTGCAATAAAGCTTCCTGATCTCTAAACAAAGAAGCAAAATGCTTATCCGCCGCTGATACTTTCTGTAGAACAATGCCCCATGCCCTCAAGTGAAAGGAAAACGATATTCAACCCGAATATGTACCAAACGCCTGAGATACTGCGCCATAAAATGCTGCTTGTGGAAGGTAATACAACCACATTTGTTTGTTGCTTGACAAGTCAACCCAACGCAACTTCAAATCAACCTCCAATAGTTTGAAGCCTTTTAGCGTTTGCTGAGTTAGAAACACCTGACATGTTTTGACTTCCTGATGCGCTCGTTGAAATCTATGATGTACTGGAGATGAGTGCCCCTTCGCGGAGATTCCTCCGTAACTCAGCAAGGTCATCCAAGCCCTCAAGACTTCCTTTGCGGCCCCAGTTCTTGGGCTTCCTTTTAAGGAATGCGCCAACTGCTCCCAGATAACCCTCATGACGGAGGAAGTAAGCCTGCTTCTCCCCCTTACTCCAGAACTTAATGGCATAGCTTAGTGTGTTAATGGTCTGACGATGGCCTCTGATGAAAGAGCCACCGAAATAAATATTGGATAGATTGTGAATTTGGGATTGCAGATAAGCGATCTGTCCAATATTGTTTGAGATTGCGTAAAGCAGAGATCGTGAAACGTCTGCGCTGTTGAAGGATGCGTCTTCCGGCGTAGCAGATCTGCCATCTTCGGCTGCTGATTCAGCCTCTCTCTTCATATGAAAAACTTTACCAAAGGACGAAGCGATTGTTGTGCTCTTCAGTCCTATCTTGCCATAGTCTGTTCCATAGATGTCGCCAACTAGCATATCGACGTTGGCGTTGTCACCGTGAGCGGCTTGTTCAAGCATTTCGTCAAAAGTTCGCGCGCCAGTCAGCAGAGATAAGAGACCCCAGAGAGTACCACCACCAAGAGATGTACCTCCGACTCGCTGATACGATCGCGGCCCAGTAACTTTCAGGAACGAGACACCTGAGCCGATGTTTACAAGCAGATAAGGATATATATTGTCCTGTGGCACGACGAAATGCATGGGATCTGTTTCAGAGTAGGTAAAGACCTCACGGGGGATCTCGGTTATAAAAAAGTCGAGTCCTAGGAAAACTGTCAGTTAAAACGCCATCGATAGCGAGTAGAGCCGCTCACCAATGATGAGACATTCCATCTCATCCTCTTGCGACACATCCACTTCGAGTGCGGCTCGAATTTTGTCATAATACTTGTACGCGCCACCACCAGTCGCCATTACACATAACTCTCCCGGTTGTGAGCCATTGACAAGTTGGTTATCACGCAGATGCCGCATAAACTCCACACAGTCATCAATGCGATCTGTTTCGAAGCTTTGAAAGTTCAGTCGGCCGCCGGGGTCCGTAGAATCAACTTCGCGCGAGAAGTAAACGAGCTTTATAAGCGATCCACCAATCTGCAATGACACTCACCGCGTCAGCCATCGCTTCCCTTCTTGTGACTCAGAACGGATATACGTACGTCAATCGCAATATGGCTCACAATCGCAGTGTGGTGTGGTAACCGGATGTCGCTCGTTTCAGGGTGCGTCGGGCTCATTCGGCCATTATGTGCTGTAGCGCCGCCCGCGCTTGCGCCAGAGGTAGAGGCTGGCGTCGCCGTATCGGGGTCGACGATGAAAGCGCCTTTGACGTTAATTCTGACACTGCCAGGGCGGATAATGGTGCTGTCTATTTCATCGGTCGACGTCATGGTACGGCGGCGCTTGTGGTCCAAAGGATGCGCCGGAGCTTGGAGTTCTTGCGCAATCGCATCTTCGTGTTCCGAAGCGGGAGTCATTGTGTGTTTATGTCTCTCGTGCCACGCTCGATTGACGTTCGAGAGGATGGAGGGGGTAATTAGATAGTGGAGATGGTTCGAGTTGAAGCGCGCTGGGGAGCAGATTGCCAATACCACGCAGAGTTATTGCATAGTCTGGTTGATGATGATATATAGAGGGACGACAACAGATTCGAACGTGTATTTGAAATATGAAATGGGGAGAACAAGAGGAGATGGGCAAGGAGGTCAGAGGTACCTTAACATATAATAAATCGCTATGGAGGGGCTCTAATAATCGGATGGGGAGACTTGAATATTACAAAGTGGTCGTTCATCATTTTAGTTCTCCAAAAGCCGGTGGACCGAGGCTCCGGATTGCCTGGGGAAAGCTCCCCAGAAAATACGGATACAGGGTGTCAAAATGTACGTATTCGCTCAACAAAGACAGATGCGAAATTGGCTCCTTTCCCCCGATTTCTCGCCAATTGGACTCTGTTGAGATGATCTACAATTGAAGGGCATCGCATCTTATTCGGAGATTTTTCTTTTCTGCTTACGGTGAGACGCAATGCAAGTGTTCTTACTCCCGCATTATAAAGCACGAGTTTGACTTTGACAGTCCCGATGGCCCGGCTACGGAGGGGTCATGAATTGATGCCGAGCTTGGCTACCTGGTACTTAAATTGCCGTCGGCTTTAGTAAACGGGATGGAGCGGCATTCAAGGACACAGTCTTCAAGAGCGATTGTTTTTTCAACTGTTATCAACTATGGTGTCAATTATAAGCAATATCGATACTGTTTTACACAAAATTGCCCGCAGCAAGATGTACTCGAGAATCTCTTAGACACTCCCCCCTCCAACGCCCACATCCACAAACAAAAGTAGGGTATCCGCAGCTGAGATCATAGCAAAGGCCAATACAAGAAAATCTCAAGGAAGCTATTAAAACATTGCCATGGAATGTGTGACCCTTTCGCCATGGCAAGAACAGAACGAAGCCCTCTGGGCGATCAAAAGAAATGGCCTCCTGGAACAGCAACAAAGATAGCTGTGATGATGCCGCCCAGGAGAACTGAAGCGAGTATTGCCTGGACAAAGATGGTGTCTTGGATCTGTCGCAATGCTGGCTCCTGAATCCAGACCTCGCGGTCGAATACTTTGCGGACCACATTGCGCTTTTCGTACTTGACGACCCAGGGTTCATCCTCGTAGCTGTTTTTAGATCCGAACGAGTCAAAGCTCTGCTTCTGCGTGTCTTCCATGTTCTCGCTGTCCACAAACAGTTCCCACGGCCTGACATGACGGTGATGCATTCCATGCAGAACAACACACATTCCCTTATAGGCCGCAACAAGTGTGCTGATGCCAAGAACAAGGCCTATGGCTGCCAGTGCCCGGTATCCTCTACCAGCGTTACTCAGCGTGAGAATGAGCCCAGCAATGATGCCTGCGGCAATGAGCCCAACGCCCAGCGATCGAGCGAAGAACACACGAGCAGGGTTTCCATTGCAGATAGACCATCGGATGAAGTTGGGGTGAGCTTGGTGCCGAAGGCTTGAATCAACCGTCTTGAAGACGCTTCGAAAAGCGCTAGGATGGGTTGTCTTGGAGAGCGCTACAATGACCGCCTTCTGTTCAGAAGAGGATAGGTTCAGTTGCCGAGGAGCACCTTCCATTATATATGTTGAGATCACCCTGTTGATCTCTTCTCGAAATGGCTGGATCGTGACTAATAAGGGGTCAGCGATTCAGATGTCGTTCCAGTAGCTGTATAATTGACTTACAAGGCTGTTGCGCTCCCACCATATTGAAGGCGTCAGATGCTTGGCTCTGATGACTCATTGCATTGAGTGAGTTCATTGTGCAAGAGGCTGTGTAGATCGAGGAATCGTCCCCTTTGCTGCTCTGAGGAGGTGTTGCGAAGGGGTCAACAGCACTCATGTTACGGTCTTGGCTGCCCGCCTTCTTCTCAAAGTCGCTACCTTTAAAGATGGCCGCTGCCTCAGGCTCTTTTCGCATCTTATCTGATTGTTCCTTTCTAATCTTGATGACAGCTTCGTCTTGCATAGCCCTAGTCCACTCAGGGGCGAGCTTGACATCTGCTGTTGGATTCGCATTAAAGCGCTTTTCATAGTCCTGGAACCAGAGATAGAACTGGATATTCTCGGCAGCATGCTCTACGTAGATAAGGTAGGTCATAAAATCACGGAGAGTCATAGGCTGAATGTCCAATTAGTAGGTTGATGCGTGGTAAATCCGAGAAAGGTGCTTTTACTAACAGGGCATGTGCCACCACCAATGATCCTGTCAAAGGACAGCGAGTCTGGTATTCCAATGGAGGAGCGAGAAGAACTGGAATTATCCGTAGCATCGGATTTTTCCGCGTCGGACAGCGAGTCGCTGCTCGTACTGTTGCGGAGTGGTTGACGGCTTACATACTTTGGGCGCGTATAAGAGAGCGAAAGAAGACCCATTCTGAATAAGATAATATGAAAACTAGTGTGATATTAAATGATTGATGAGAAAGGGAAAAAAGGGCTTGACGACTGCAAATGGCCTATAGGTCACACAGCTCAGTCAGAGGTGAGGGGACAGTGTGTGGTTTAAATAACTTCATGAGCGAGAATGACATCCTAGCGTAGAAGAAGCGTCTTGGTCGTCATGGATAGCCTGTGGCGGACTAAGAAGCAAACGCGCAAGTGACAAATCGTCCAGGGGGAGACCAGGAAATCGGGGCACCACGATACCCAAATACGTTAGATTTGTAGACAAGCCTTTTTAACGTTCAAGTTCGCCTGCCAGTAAGAACAGCCCAGAGCGTCCTGTAAGGGGAAGCATAGCTGGGCGATCCTAGAAAGCCACCGGCAATGAACTTTGCGCCCATAAACTTAATCCTCATGTGAGATGGCCATAGCCTGCGATTTCTGTGGCCTTCCCAGGAACACGGACGGTAAGCACCACAACCGCTGGGAAATCAGGGAAGATCGTAGGCGGCTGAATGGGTTGCACAACGTCTTTGCCTCTTCGTCTTGTTCAGCTCACCCACCTTTCGCACTGACCTTCAACTTATCGATTTACCATCACACCAACATGTTTGGCTGAAACGTGGTCACCTACCTACATTGTAGGCATGATCGCAAGAGTCGCATAAACAGCTAATTAAAAAGGCTCATCCAGCTGAAGTCTGCTTTCTTGGCAGGTAGTCATGTAAGTACATACATACTGTAGATCGGATGAACTTCCGAAGCAAGGATGAGCCTTGCACTTGATTTTCGGTTAGTAGATCTTAGTGGGCGCCTGGACTTCATCCATGATCGAGAAGACTTTACTGGCGGCGGAGGATCAGAGCCAAAACGACATGGTCGACGGTCTGAAGTTACACCCAAGTTAGGTGTGGCTTCGCACAAATACTGGGAGAAGAAGAGGATTGTTCTCGGCTTGTATCCTTTCTCAGGTAAGGTACCTTAATTTAGGTAGCCATGCCTTTGTCCGCCAGAAAGGGCCTAGAGTGAGCCACAGGTATCCTTGCCGCCTCTCTGATCACAGAGGTAAGGAATGTGTAACTGAAGTCTCTTGCTTGCGGCTGGCGCTAGATTCGTGATCGTCGGGCAACCCGTGAAAACGGTCCATGCCATTGACATCGACGTCGACATCGAGGACTGATATTTGCTTTGGTGAAGCACATCTGAGCAGGAATAGCTTGAACAAGGTCAAGTTTGGGCTAGTCCTGAGCTATAGCTTTAGTGGCCCACTTGCAAGAAACTCGCAAGGAAATTTGACAAGCAATTCCAATTGCCCTCCAGTACGGAAGTCTGTAGGGCTCAATGTTTCAAAACCCAAAATGTAGTAGATTTACACCTCCCGTACGTTTCCGTAAGCAGGATAATGCCCCTAGAATTGCATAGGAAAAAGTCGGGTTACATAAGCAGT
>SRZU01000273.1:0-41574 GCA_013183765.1 Fusarium xylarioides | reverse complement strand
AAATAGGTCAAATTCATCAAGGAAAGGGAGGAGACCTTCCGTGAGGGCTTTGCGATAAGACCAGCTGGAATAACCTCCTTTTTTGGCCGTCTTATCCCTCGTCATCGGTATGAGATATGACTGTTTATCTTGAGCAATTCCTCCCCAGAACATGAGGGAAATAGTCGGTTTAACATGCTGCTGGACGTTAACTAGGTCCGTACGATACTTCTCATCAGGTCGGCGAAAGATCCAGCCGTCAGGGTTGTTCGGTGCGTTGGAAACCATAACCTCGTCAGTGAAGCAGATCTGTGAGAAAGTCAGCGTTGAGAAGGGTGTCATTTTGAGGCCATTTACGAGGATATATTCATTGATACAATGAATCCAAAAACGGGCATGTTGTAGCCTTGCTTTTGCATCGTCTTTTGACAGTTTAATCCTCTTTTTTGACCTCCATTTGCATTGCTAATACCTCTCCAACTGACAACATAGCGTCCAGGCTAACACTTTAACACCAAGCTCTAATAACACCTCATTCTATGTAATTAAGCGATTTCTTTTAATAAATGACTAGATAGATATAATCTCCTAAGCACTAAGTTTCTTTAGATGCCTAGAACGTAATCTAGAGACGTTATTGTAGTTCTCTTTCTAGCATTTAACTGTCTAGGAGACAGTCCCAGGATCTATTAAGTAGGAGGTTGCAACCTATCTTATTGATTTACCAGCATATATCTCTGCTACTATAGCTGCCCTTTGCTTAGGAGTAAATTTATAGTTTCTTTAGCAATTTCTGCTTATTTTAATACTAAAATTGCATTATTTAGAAGCTATTAAGTATATAATTCTTGTTATTGAAGTAATTGCATTGTTTGCTGATACTAGACCGAAGCGGGGTAGACGCTTTGGTGTTGTCAGACTTTTGGCACGTGATTGTATTACTCACATACAAACACAGTGTGTGGTAATCGAGTAGCAGCGATGACGACTCGGGAGACTTCACCGACAGGCATCTCAGCTACTGTCTCACCAAGAGCCTCCCTGTCTTGGCACCCAATTCGAGATAGCTGCATCTTAACGGGTGCCGTGGTTGGCCGAATCTGAGACACGGGTCATAGCGGGCGGCTGAAGCCGCGGAGGACCGAAGATCACCTTCCTGCATGGGACTGATCAGCTCGGAACTATTGAAAGCCACAGTCGCTGCTGTCACTCACTAGATTGGGCTTCAATGCGTCAAAACATTTCGGCCTACGGAGCTCCACAGTTGCTGAGAGTTGGGGCTTTGGTAGACATGGCATCAGGTTCACGAGATGGAGTAGAAGTAACTCCTACAATTCTTTGTCCCAGCTCATACGCATTGTTGTGATGCAATTGGCCAGGTCGTACTCGGTATTTTGGCATGCATCATGACCTCAATGACTTCACATGAATGCTGTCTGTGAGGATCCCTCGCTGCGATTCCCGCCGGCCAGTTTTGTTCCGGCCTGCAGGTCTCAGTTTTCGTGAAGACATGCTGCATATCCAACTCCACTACCAAGTCTTGCAGCATTCCATGCCCTGTAATGAGACAATATTTTACGTACGAGATGTTGATCTTGTTCATCAATTATCCAAGGGAGAGGATTGATACGTCAGTCCAGCGATGGAGGGGTAAATCTCAGAAGGTAAAGAGTACTTAATGCTATAGTGCGCAGTTCTGATTTCTTAAGCTCAAACTTTCACCTTCAGATCTTTCTATAAATATTGGCGTCAAGAAAAAATCATCATGCCTAAAGAAATCGATGATATCCGGGACAAGGAGTTCGATGCTGTTCACGCATACTTCATCGGCCCCAAGGGTTCCAACCTCCCCGACTTCCGAGCCAACATCAACACCATCCTCGATGAACTCCTCGCCGCTCGACAAGCCTACCACCCCGAAGACCAAGTCAGCACCCTTTTCTTCCCCTCTCTGCATCCCCACTAACATTCCCAGGCCTTCATCTCCAAAGAATACCGCCGTTCCCCCGTCTTCCTCAAAGCCCGATCCGATCTCCGCCTCGCCACCGAAAAGGTCGCACAGCTCCTTGGCGAACACTCAGCTCCCTTCTGGTCACCCCGCTATGAGGCGCATATGTGCACCGACCTTACCATGTCGTCGCTCCTCGGGTATTTCATGACCATGCTGTATAACCCGAACAATGTCGCGCTCGAGGCTAGCCCGATGACAACGCTTGTTGAACTTCGGGTTGGGCAGCAGCTGTGTAAGCTGTTCGGGTACAATACTGACGTGCAGAAATCACCTGTCTCGTGGGGTCATATCACCTGTGATGGGACGATTGCTAATCTCGAGTCTATCTGGGTTGGTACGTATTCTCACCCTGGTCTTTGGTGACGTGGATGCTTACAAGGTCAGCGCGAAACCTCAAGTTTTACCCGCTCAGTCTCTGCCTTGCATTGCGACGTGGAAAACTTCAGTTCATTGGAGACAAGTTCTACGCCACTCGATGTTTTCACGCAACCAAGAAAACACTTTTCAAGGATCTCAAGGGATGGGATCTATTGAATCTCAGTTCCGAGGTTATTCTTGATCTTCCCAATGAGCTGAACAAGCAATTTGGTATCACCAGCAAGTTCCTCGAGAGCGCTCTCAATGAGTTCAACATTCAGACCATTGGGCGCGAGGTGCTTGAGAGAGAGTTCCAAGTCAAGAACCCGATCAAGTATTTTGTCAGCAAGACCCGCCACTATTCTTGGCCCAAGGGAGTCGGTAAGTCTTTTTCCCGATGTTCAGAATTCAACAGGTGCTGACCAGTGCACTCATAGCCATTGCCGGCCTGGGCTCTGGCAACGTGATTGGCGTCGATGTCAACAACGCCGCCCAAATTGATATCAAGGTCCTTGAAAAACATCTCGAAGACTGCGCCAAGAGCGAAACCGCCGTCTTCGCCGTTGTAGCCATCATCGGATCCACTGAAGAGGGCGCAGTCGACAGACTCACCGAGATCCTCCGCCATCGTGATAAGTTCCAAGAAGAGCATGGCCTCTCGTTCCTCGTCCATGCCGATGCAGCTTGGGGAGGCTATTTTGCCACCATGGTCAATCCGGACCGACGCTACAGCGTTGAGGAGTAGGGTTCATCGAAGCCTGAGCCCGAGTGGTACCTTGATCCCAAGACTGTTGAAGACGTCAAGGCTATGGCTGAAGCGGACTCTATCACAGTTGATCCGCATAAGGCTGGGTATATCCCGTATCCCGCTGGGAGCTTGGTCTACAAAGATGGGCGAATGAGGCATCTTGTTACGTGGTCCGGTCCGTATCTCTCGCAGGGCTCTGCCGAGAATATCGGTGTTTATGGCGTTGAGGGAAGGTAAGTTCTCACCAGTCCCAGTATCTCACAATGGCTAAGTCTCCTTCAGTAAGCCTGGTGCTTCAGCAATGTCAGCTTGGTTCTCCAACTCTACCATCGGCCTCAACCACCACGGCTATGGCAAGTTGCTTGGCGAAGCAACTTTTACCAGCGCCAGAGTAAGCCTCCGAACTCCTTCTTCCACTGCTCGTGTACTAATATCCCTTAGCTCTCAGCTCACTACGCGACCATGATCAACGACGACTTCATCTGCGTCCCCTTCAACATGCTCGCAGCCGAGAACAACGGTAGTCGAGGATTCCTCTCCAAACCTGTCGAGAAGCAGCGCGACAAGATCCGCGACCTTATCATCGGAAAGAAAGACCACGAGATCTTCGCCTCCAAGGACGCAATGAAGATCATCCGGGATCTTGGCTCCGACACCAACATTAACTGCTTCGCACTGAACTGGAAAGACAAAGACGGTAATCTGAACACTGATCTTGAAGAAGCAAACTATCTCATGAAGCGGGTCGTCGATAGACTCTCCATCACTTCCGCCAATACTGATCCCACTGAGATCCCCATCTTCCTGACTTCGACTCAATTTCTCCACGAGGACTATGGCTCTTGCGCTCACAAGTTCATGGAGAGAATGGGCGTCGGAAAGTCAAACCAGAGTCTCTTCGTCATTCGAAACGTGGTTATGAGTCCGTTCCCGACTCGTCAGAACTTCATTGACAAGTTGATGCGCGAGTTTGAGGAAGTTATCCGCGATGAGGTTGGCAAAGTCCGAAAGCGGAATGACCCTGGTCAGAAGAAGGTCCAGTTCCTGGTGCAGGGCACACCTGGTTCTTCCGAGGTGTTCTTGTCGTTCCAGGCTTCGTTTCATAGCGCGACGAAACGGCAGCAGATTATCCTGTCTGGGACTCTTGATAGCACCTTGAGAGATTTTCATAAGGAGCTTACTGGTGGCAACCAGGATAGTATTGTGATGCTTGAGTCTACGGAGAAGGTCTTCATTGAGGATGTCGTCGAGGTCCTCGGTGACTTGGATGTTATCATGTATGAGAAGGGAACCAAGTAAGTATCAATCTCATGGCTCATCACCGGCTTACTAACATCTTGTAGGAAATACCACCAGAGAGACGGAACCATCACTCTCAACTCAGTAGTCAAAAGTCGCCCCCTCAACTCTATCCACCGCGAAATCGACTACCCCGCCGAGTTCATGCCCTTCTACCTCTACGGCAACGAGAAAGAAATCCACTGCTCACACATGCTCGTCAAGTCCCCCAACATCTCCCTCGCAGCCAACAACATCACCTTCAACCCCAGCCTCTCCACCGAAATCAACCACCGCCAATCTGTCGCCGAGCTTCTCGCAGAGGGTATGATCCTAGGTCTCTCTGAAATACCCGAGGCTTCTATGCAGCCTTTTGCTGAGAGGAACCAAGATCTAGCTGAGGAGTTCTTCTTCCGTCAGGGTCAAAAGTTCAAGGTCAAGATTTGGAAGGATCCCAAGGATGCTGCTGCTCATGGGCCAGGATTGCTTAAAGATCTTGGAAGGCATTTGTATGAGGGTGAGATGATCTTGGGGGAGAATGTGTTTATGGATGCTGAGGGGCCGAATGAGGGTAAGTTGAAGGATAGAAAGGTTGAGTCTGACTCATGGCAGAGAAAGTTGGATGAGGTTGGGAGCTTGTTGGATGGTACTCATGTCAACTGTCAATAGTGCTTCGCTCAGAAATGCTCAGACTAGCTTTAGCAATACTAGGTATCACATCAATCCATTTGCATTATGTCTCTATTAGGTCTTATTGGGCTCCGGGGTTGATCTCAATAGCAGATCCTTCATAGCCACTGTGAACTCGTCCACCTTGGTCATCAAACTCATATGGCTCTCCCCCTTCACGACTCTCAGCTCTGCAGCAGGCATGAGCTGAACAGCCTTTTCAGAAACTCCAATCGGAACATTCACGTCCAGATCTCCATGCCACATTATCATCCTTCCATTCTCAACCTTGACATCCTCCAGCTTAAACCCCCAATCACTTCCAAACAACCGCGCTTCCCACGCAGTCGCATAGCCGCCCTGCTTCATAGCCTCTCTCGTAGCTCGCCTTAGAGACTGTCTAAAGTTTGGATGAGTCTCCCAAACTTCTTTGTCGCTGGCTGATCTGGCACTTATGTCTTTGTCCATCATTTCTTCCAACTTCTCGGGGTGCTTGGTGTCTCGCGCTGTGCTGCCCAGCACTCTATCGGTGATCCAGCCCACGATTCCTGTAGCGTATGGCGCTATGTTGAACATGAGTCGTGTCATTGTAAGCATTCCTTGCGTCGAGAAAGACATTGGCATAACGCCAGCGACGGTGCCGATGCCTACCAGACGATCTGGCGGAAGGTCCTTGAGGCATGCGATGGCATAAGGGCCACCACCAGAGACACCCAACACGGCGAATCTCTTGATGTTTAGAATATCTGCTAACTCCATGATGTCTTTAGGATAGTCGAGTATTTTTCTATTTTTCTGAAAAGTCGAGTCGCCATACCCTGGTCGCGTTGGTGCAATGACGCGTACGCCATATTGGGCCGCAGTGGTATTCATCACGTATCCCTCGTGATGAGACCCCGGAAAGCCGTGGAGATAGAAGAAAGTGGATGCATCATCATCCTGGGCTCCATACACAGCATATGAAACCTTCCTCCCGTCGGCTAAAGTGGCGATCTTGTCTTGGTGGTCATCCATGTCGCGTATTCTGAGCCAAGCCAAGGTCTCTGAAAAATCTCGTGGCTCTGAGTTCAAATTGTCTCGGAGATATCTTGAAACGGGCTGTCGGATAGACTTTTCGATATCAAGATCGCTCTAGGTTGATCCTTCGAAGGATCTTGGATTTGAGTTTGGAAATTGAACTACCGACAGTTGACAAAAATAGAAGACAAAGATTGCGAAGGTTGCATCCAGATCACGTGTTGAGTGAAACAGAGTCGCACAACGAGACCAACCAACAAGCGAAAACAGTCAAATTGAGTTTAACTAATCCAACGTTCTCTGCTCGACAATATCGATTTGCGTAGAAAATCATCATAAATTTGACTTAAAATCTTGAACTGTATCTCTTTCTGAAGTTTGTGTTTATTGCTTTACTGCAGGGTTCGAATCATAATTCTTGATATGACTGCTTAAATCGGCTCCGTATCACAACAAAACAATGATTGTCTTCAAAACAGATGCTTACCCTAACCTTCGCCAGATGAGATATCAACCTGTCAAATCATTTGTCCTTTTCGGGCCGTTTCGAAGATGTTCTTAACTTCTTCCTATTTAGTGTTGGCTTGGGTACAGGGTAGTCTGGCCCGACAAGCCGACAAGATGCCATGAGGAGATGAGGAGCTGAAGGATGTTCATCGACATGTGCCATGTTCCTTGCAAGTTGTAACCGATCGGACTCTCACATCTCAGCTGATGCCGATGCTGTTTGAACCAGACAGATGCTGGTGATTGATGAGCCGCGTTCCCCCACGCTGATAGGATGGCTTGAGCGTCGTTCCGCCTCGTTCATCCCGTATTTGCGGGATCCCGCTGCAGGAACCGAGTAGCTTATCTTGGAGCTTAAATTACTCAAATATCAACTTGTTCTTTCGAACCACTCCAACAGGTTTACGTACAGTAAAAGTAATGTCAATCCGGACCCAAATTCATCACCATAATCTCGCTTCGGAATGCCACGACAGCTTTTACCCGCAACCGACCATCTTCGTTTCCCTAAGGTTCAATTCAACCTTGAAACCCATCAACCTTAGCGGAATACTTGTATGGATTACGGCCCGACACCTCTCTGAGGGGAATGATACCCTCTCTACGTCTCCATCTCGGCGAGACTCAATTTATCCAGTGGGGAAGTTCAAGTTCCAAGACCAAAGTCATTCACATGACTCTCCAATTCAACGGGTCAATTACATCCACTTCCCGACGGTCCGTATCCAAAGTCGTCCATTCAAATTATTTGCTTCCGAAATGGTAGGTGGGAAAATCTGGAGAAATCTCAGCACGATTCCCCCATTGTAATGAACCTTGACAAGGGTTCTGAAACCCATGAAATCTTAATCAATCACAGCGCGGTTATATCGTCGCGGTATTTCGGCCCGCCCCCCTCGGTAGCACTAATCGATAAACATGAGACACGAAACTACCTATTTGAAACTCGGCAGTTGTGTCTGTATTGGTTAGGCTTGGCACTTCGAATTAGGAAAACGGAGGGAGCGGAGAGATAGGGATCTTGATTGGTTAGCGTTATATATCGCTGGAGTCGGGACCTGAGGTTTCGGAGCTGTGTCCTTGAGCTTCCGTGAGGACCTTCATTGCATTGACTTTCGGGGCGAGGCCGAAAGTGGAAGACCCCTATCCGTAGAGTGATGGATAGAAAGAATAGATATAAACCAAGTTCCGGCGGATGTTTCTCAAGCTCTTCATCTCGTCACTCCTTAGACAAGTCTCTACCTGATCTCTGAAACATCATTCACTATGAAGTCTCTCTCTCTCATCCTCTCAGCCCTGGCTGTCCAGGTCGCTGTTGCTCAAACCCCCGACAAGGGCAAGGAGCAACACCCCAAGCTCGAGACCTACCGCTGCACCAAGGCCTCCGGCTGCAAGAAGCAGACCAACTACATCGTCGCCGACGCAGGTATTCACGGCATCCATCAGAAGAACGGCGCCGGCTGCGGTGACTGGGGTCAAAAGCCCAACGCCACAGCCTGCCCTGATGAGGCGTCATGTGCCAAGAGCTGTATCCTCAGCGGCATGGACTCAAAGGCTTACAAGAACGCTGGTATCACAACTTCTGGCAACAAACTTCGCCTCCAGCAGCTTATCAACAACCAGCTTGTTTCTCCTCGAGTTTACCTTCTTGAGGAGAACAAGAAGAAGTATGAGATGCTTCATCTCACTGGCACCGAGTTCTCTTTTGATGTTGAGATGGAGAAGCTTCCTTGTGGTATGAATGGTGCTTTGTACCTTTCTGAGATGCCTCAGGATGGTGGTAAGAGTACCAGCAAGAACAGCAAGGCTGGTGCGTACTATGGTGCTGGATACTGTGATGCTCAGTGCTACGTCACCCCTTTCATCAACGGAGTTGTAAGTACACTCCATTTCCATGTTCAATGATTGTACTAACCTTTTCAGGGCAACATCAAGGGACAGGGTGTCTGCTGTAACGAGCTCGACATCTGGGAGGCCAACTCCCGCGCCACTCACATCGCCCCTCATCCCTGCAACAAGCCCGGCCTCTACGGCTGCACAGGCGATGAGTGCAGCAGCTCCGGCATCTGCGACAAGGCTGGCTGCGGCTGGAACCACAACCGCATCAACGTGACCGACTTCTATGGCCGCGGCAAGCAGTACAAGGTCGACAGCACCCGCAAGTTTACCGTCACCTCCCAGTTCGTCGCCAACAAGCAGGGCGATCTCACCGAGCTGCACCGCCACTACATCCAGGACAACAAGGTCATCGAGTCTGCTGTTGTCAACATCTCCGGCCCTCCCAAGATCAATTTCATCAACGATAAGTACTGCGCTGCCACCGGCGCCAACGAGTACATGCGCCTCGGCGGTACTAAGCAGATGGGCGATGCCATATCCCGCGGTATGGTCCTCGCCATGAGCGTCTGGTGGAGCGAGGGTGATTTCATGGCCTGGTTGGATCAGGGCGTTGCTGGACCCTGTGACGCGACTGAGGGCGATCCCAAGAACATCGTCAAGGTGCAGCCCAACCCTGAAGTGACATTCAGCAACATCAGAATTGGAGAGATTGGATCTACTTCATCGGTCAAGGCTCCTGCTTATCCTGGTCCTCACCGCTTGTAAGAAGATCAAACAACACCGATGTTCAATATGGATCCTGAGTGTCCACTTGCTGGGAAGCTATTGGAGCACATATGCAAAACAGCTGTCCACTAGCTTGACACGTATGTCGGGACGAAAAAAACTCTTTCTAGGATAGGAGAACATATCGGGTATTGATAACTGTATATAAACGATACATTTTTCATAGTATATTATTTTAAACATATTTTATTTTATGAACATCGCCAAACACCAGATCTTGATTTCGTACCCCGATATTAACCGTCCCGAGTGGCTTGCATTAGTGGACTCTTGAGCATCATCAATGTACGTCATCTTCACGTGTGGCTGAGATCTCGCTGATCAAGAGCTAATTCAAGTCTTTTAAAAAAACGTCATGGGTCTTCTTGCTTCCAACAATCATCATCAACTTCACCTCAGCCACTTAGAGCATCGCGTTCCAATGCCGCGCTCATTATCTGCCGTCTCGTCTCTCGAGATCCGAGATCTGAACAGAGATCAGATCCGCTTTTATCATCCTGGCTACTTGAAACCGTTGAACCTTCTTTTTTGCCTTCCGCGGGTGGACTACAATACGACAGAGGGGGCTTTTGGTGTGCACTATTTGACGGCTCTTACGGCGTGTCAGATTGTCGCGAATAATGCTTTTGAAAAGGGTTATCTAGCGAGGGATGAGAGAGGAAAGGATAGAGTATCTGACGATGAAACGATACTGCTGCAGCGAGACTACTGGTTCTTCGTTGAGGGCGATGGTAATGACGAAACTTCACTCATAAAATTGGCCATCCTTACTAACAATTATCAGATCGATATGCAATTGTTCCAAGCTTCAGAGACTGGCAGTTTCCCCATGACAGACTACCTGAATGGTGGAGTGTCCCAACCTCCAGAACATCGCTCTATGCAAAGCGATGCGCTGTCACAAACACCAGCTACGCTTTCACATGGGCACATCTGATCCCCAGAGAAGAGCAGAGTTGGTTCAGCAAAAATGGTATGGGTCTTTACGGTGGTGGATCACATACCATCGATGACCCGCATAATATTCTACCGCTCAAGGCAGATCTCTACGTATGCTTCGACCAAAGCGTATTTGCACTCATTCCAAAGCAAAGCGGTCAAGCAAATGGAGTTGAAGCAAACAGCCAATATGTTCTTCACGTACTGGACGGTCGGGAGGCAGAGTTCACTGCCCTATATCAGAACAGACCAGTCGAAACTCTTGTTGAAGGAAGCCGGGAATATCTCTTTGCACGTTTTGCTTGGTCCATCTTCTCATTCCTGAAGCCCTTCCTTACATCCGGCGTCGGACGAAGAGTCGTCAGATTCCGTCTCAGAGCTTCCGATGACGATGCTGAAGAGGAACACTTGATCTCTGAGATGCAGAATGTCTTTTTGGATTCTTGAAAGCTTGAGTCGCTCTATAAAGGTGGACATCGACGGAAAACAGTATCGTTGGAGGACTCTTATGTGGATGTTGAGGATGAATGGGACGATGAACATCCGGGACGGACTGAGATGGAAGGGTAGTGTGACTTTTTATGAATTATGTATTTGGTCAGCGTGAGGCGAACTAATGATTTGTTCTGATTTAGGAGAAGAAGGCGGTAGTCTTTAATGACGGTATTTGTTTAAATTGGCATTAATGAATTTGATCATTTGTGAGTTCGGTGCTGGATTTGTGACGTCCATTTATTTGTATTAACTTTATTTACACGTATTGGAAACATATCGTCACCGGTCTGCCACCTAGTTATCCCTTTCCTCCTCATTTTCTTCCCTGTTGGGTACTGCGTATTGGATGCAGGTCTCAGGCCAGCCCCTCTGTCATTGGTTGGTGATACGATCACCACTTTCGCCAGCGCTACGACCAACAGACAGCGCATAAGTATATATTCTCATTGGCTGCAAAAGGACTGAAAGTTCAAGTATTGAATATTCAAAAAGCCACCGTAATCCCCCCCTTTCGAATATCTTATTCCCTCAATTGTTACTTTTATGTCGTAACTGGCAGGGGAACTCTGTCTCCGGCGTTATGCCAACTCCTCAAGATTCCGGTGGGGGCTGCCTAGCAGTTTTATCTTCCTGCTTCAAAGGTCGAGACAAATCACAACCAGAAGATCTCCAGCCTGCAAGACCGACAGGCCTTGTAAACACACCAAGCAATCCATTGACCCCAGGCTTGGAAGCTACACAGCAACGTGCTTCAACATCACCACCTACAGGCGACCCTATTACTCAACCAGTTTGGACAGACGGATCACCGTCTACAATTGGTCATAATGAACCGAGTTCCGCCGCACAAAGTTCTAATCAGGTTTCTCTACGGGAGAATTCTTCTGAAGCACGACTGGATTTGTGGCTCGAAGCTTACGATGCGGCGGAAGAGAACACCAAGACGTGGATTGACGAGAATGCTGGAGAGTGGCTCGAGACCAACAAGCTTTTCCCTGAACTAGTGACCCTGGTTCGCAACAGTGAAGGGAAACACGATGGAGAGGCCTGGCAGTTCAAATACAACAGTCATCCCATCTTGCTCAGGGATTGTACGAATAAAGTCAGCTCCTGCTTGACTGCAATCGGAGACATTGCTATCAACTTTGCTCCTGCACCGTCCCCGATCATTTGGAATGCAGTTAAAGTACTTCTCAAGGTAAATCATAACAAGTGTGCTTAGACTTCTTTGGAAAGGCTACCTACAGTTCACACTCAAGGCTTTTCTAGGTCACAACCGCAAGATGTGTGGCTAACTTCGATCTAGGCCAACGTGTCGCGGTGTGAGGATCTTGCGTCTATCATGGGATACACGGATCTGGTTCTGTGTTTCGTCAGGCGCGGTACGATATACGAAGAAGTTTACCTTCACCAATTCCCTCTTTCCACTATCCAAGACGACTTGAAGACGAAGCTGGTCAGCGTGTATAAAACCTGTTGAGAGTTTCTCGCTTTCGTACACAAGGAATTGCAACTAGGAAACCTGAAAAGGTTTCTCGAAGCTCTTTCAGATCCAGGCCACGCTAAGCAACAGCTTTTGGATGTGAAAGACCTTGAAAAGGATTTGGAAAACACCGCTAGAGCTTGCGAAGCGGTTGCCAATCTGACCAGAAACGAAAAACACCGCCAATTATTGGAAAGTCTACAGCTGCCTCTGAGGAGAATCGACAATGGTGTGACTGCGGTACTTGGCAGGCTGGACGAAGCCAAGAAAATCGAGATCATGAAGTATATTAGCACGATACAGGTTGGCGGCCATCACAACGAAAAGTGCAAGAGCAGAACAGAAGGTACTTGCGAGTGGTTGGTAAACCATGACAGGTTTCGCGAGTGGGAGGACTCCAGTTGCTCTTCAATATTTTGGTTACAAGGCAGTAGTGAGTGCAACTAATCTATCAACTGCAAAGCCATCTACTGATACTCTTTGCAGTGGGAACCAGAAAGTCATATGTCTCCTCCAAGATCATCGATCGTTACCTAGTTCATGAAGGAGATCAGGAGAACTTAACCAGCCAACATGATGAAGGATTCGCATTCTTTTACTGCTATCGCTCCGATCCCAGTAGGAAGAATACTGGATCTATTCTTCTAAGCTACATCCAGCAACTCAGCGAAGTTCCTCGTCGTCCCGACAGTATTCACCAGGCTTCATTGGATCTCTACAGGGATGGTCAAAAAGTCCAACATGGATTAACCCTTGAGAAGTGCACGGATACCCTGATTAAGTTTATGAATAGCTATCCACGTGTCACGTTGGTGCTTGACGCTTTGGACGAGTGTGATGACGACACAAAACGAGAGCTTGTCAAAGTTTCAAAACCTCGTGGAGACTAGTAAAGGACTACTAAAGATCTTCATCGCAAGCCGAAAAGAGGTCAAGGAGCAAGAGCTAGTCTCAGATCTTCATGACGAAGTGAGGATATCTTGGAATTCCTCCTGCGACTCTCCTTACCACATGCTGTGCACTTTGGAGGTTTTCTCTGCTTGACCTGCTTCTCAACATACTCAAATACACAAGGACCTCTCTGTGTACTTGATTGTGGCACCACTGAACTAGCTGTTTGGCGATCGAATGTCTTGCGAGGCTGGATGAAAACCTCGGGGCTTCCTGGTCTTAGATAATGCCAATGTGAGTGGATATGTAATAGCTGCAGTGGTTCAAACCTCTCCTGTAGAAGTAGGATAGTATGAGCACAAGGCAGACCAGTAGTCTTTGTAAATATACCTATACACTCAGGGAGTTGATCGAGGAGCAGCTTTTGCTGCTGTTAGATCTTCAGAAGAGCCCTGTGTGATACGAAACCACGGATACCATCAAATAATACCGATTATAACTGGATATTTGGTGTAATTGCATGCTCCTTTACTTGATGTGATCGTAGCTCAGATAACTGGGTAGTTACAACACGGCTGATGATCCTCCAGGCTTCAAAGAGGTCAGCCTGTGAGCTATTCATATCAGAATTAACTAGATGGTGAATGCCTTCACAGCGTGAAGTAGCATACTGCTTAAAGTGAAGGTTATGATCAGTCCAAGCCCTGATAAACTTCTCTTTATGAGGATCAAGCCATGTTGTGATGATATACCCGACTTCTAAAAGGTGATTATCCTGATATCTCTCCCTGAACTGTCGAAGTCTCTCATTAAAGATCTCCCTGGTCTTTGAGAATGTGATATCTTTCCACAATTGATAGAACTCCTGCTGCTCTTGTATCCCTTCCTTATTATCTCTGCCCTTTGCAAATCCCGGCATACAGTTGGCGAGGATAGCATTATTAACATGCCAAATGCATAGCATCAAGGTCGATGAAGGGAAGCAAGTGCAAAGGGAAAGTGCATTAATAAGAGATAGTTGACGATCTGTAAGGATCACGGATGGAAGACATATATCATGCTCGCGGAATAATAACCGTAACTGAGTCAGAACCCAGGTAAAGTCATTAACTTCCTCTCCACTAAGGAAGGCAAATGCCATACAGAAGGTCTTTTCGCAAGCATCAATACCAACTATATCAAGGAGAGGCATCCTATACTCATTAGTTCTATAAGTACAGTCTATAATCAATACATCTAGGTATGCTTTAAGGTATCCAATAGACTTAGGAATTGCAAAAATAACAGCTGTAATAGTGCTACTATTATTAACACATATATGACTCTAGAAGCCTTAAGTATTGAGCTTATCAGCAAGGGCATGAATGTTACTTTGACCTCTAGCAAGAGCTCTGATGTGTCGTAGGATGTAGACTTGGTTCGTGATTGTGGCTGTGGAATTGAGTCCCTTCATTATGCTTAAGGGCCTAATTGCCGGTGATGAGGTCTTCCTTTGCTAGGACAGAGAACAAGCAGCCTGTGCGACGGGTTGAAGTAGGGAGCTTTCCGAGGCCTACTGATAGAGAAAGCATAGCCCCGTGGCTTTGCCCAGTTGTTGCTAGCCTCACGGACCTGCTCTGGAGCCGTATAGACCTTCAGGGGGGAGAACGTCATCAGGGATGGTAGAATGGACTTCAATTGAGCCCATTGCAGCTAGGAATGGATAAAATAAGTGGGATTGATGATCTATAGCGCATCAAATGATGAATTGAATGTGAAAAGGCGGTCAGATTGATCAGGCCACATATGCAGCTTATATAAGGAGTTAATTCAGCCTCTCCCCGCTCTATTAAAGCTTGCTTTTGAGCATTCAGTCATCTTCCTTCCTTTCTTTTGAGTGGGGTCTTTAAACATAAAAGTGATCCCAGCTAAAGCTTTTAAATCACCCGTGCCAAGATAATGTCAGGTCTGTCACCACCAACACTACAAGATGGCTCAGCCATGCCACCTCTTATTTTCGGCACCAGAATCAACGCTCATCGCCATACACAACCGGACATTCTACAAGCTCTGCAATCTGAATTTCGAGCCATTGACACAGCCCCAACCCGGAAGTTTCACAACGAAGATCAAGACGGTAACGCTATTCGAACGGCTTTCTTGGAACATATCACCAAACGCGAATCCTTATTTGTTCAGACAAAATACACGTCCCCATATGGTCATGCAATGGACCAGACCACTTGGCCGTATAATATCGAGGACTCACATTCGCTACGGGTCCTGAAATCTCTTGCCCGAAGCATCAAGGACTTGCAAGTCGATTGTTTTGATGCCTATTTTCTACATAGGCCGTTGGAGTCTATCGTCGATACCCTAGAGGTCTGGAGAACGATGGAGGATGTCGCTCTTCGCGGCGGGGCACGGTACCTTGGCCTCAGCAATGTTGATGCAGCCACGCTTGGTCATGTCTGGAACCAAGCAAGCATAAAGCCTGTCTTTGTGCAGAACTCATTTCGTCATCGAGAGGGAGGGTATGATGTGGACGTTGTGAAGTTCTGTAAGCAGAAAGGAATTGTGTATCAGGTATTCGGGGTGTTCTGGGCTGGTAATGAGGGGTTGTTTGGCTGTGAGCTGGTGAGAGAATTGGTGGAACAAGGCATGACTGTGCATCAAGCGTTGATCAGAGCTCTGGTAGACGGTTCAAAGACGATTGGCCTGCGGGTATGCATTGTGAGCGGAACTAGATCTAAAACCCATATGGAAGAAAGTGCCGCTGCCCTGGAGCTTGAGCTCAACAGTGAACCTACAAGTGTGGCCGCGTTTCTACGACTTCTTGGCTGGGACGGTATTTAAGCTTGGAAATCAATGTATTTGCCCTTTTATTGTGCCATTAAGCCTTTGTTATCAATTGAAGATTGGATTCCGTGTGCAAAAGGGGCTACCACCTTATTGCTAATTCTATATCTCTAATAACCAACCTCTTGGCCAGAGTCATCAATATTCTAATGAAGACGGACCCCCCAACAACCAATGCAAACACTTGACTAAAATTGTCACAGCTATAAACACCTGTGATTTGATTCCACTTCAATGGCAACTCGATTGATACGACGAAGACACACATGGCCATGACGCTCCCCACCAGTTTCACTGCCCCTACCGCAACCGGGCTTGAGATAGAGCCGGCCCTGTCTGTCGTGTTGACGGCTGGAGCCTGCCTCCACTCATCTAATAATATGCCGAAATTTTGAGCTATGTCATACGACTGGTAAATGAGCAAACATGCCGACCCTATGAGACCCAGAATGAAAAAGACTTTAAAGATGATCAGAACCCATCCGAATAGCTTGACCTTGGCGAAGAAGAATATGACCTCGTTACATTTCTTTTCTTGCCTTGCCATTTTATTGATACCATCGAAAAGAAACCAAGTTCCGTATGCACAGGTGGCAGTACTAAGGCTGATACTGATGAGTTGACCGAATCCAAGAACCCGGCTGTTTGCCTGTGTTGTCGTTGGCCGAGACACACCGTTGGATTGGCTGCGCTGAAGTAGGTCCTGCAGACCGATTGAAGAGGCCCAAACACCAACAAAACAGAAGAGAAGGACAATATAACCTTCAAGAGCCAGTGCTTTGTCTGAGGGGTATTGACTGATGCGTATCAGACCTGCAAGCATGGCGATCTGGTAGCAATTCCCCGCAGCGCGCGTCGCTGGTATCTCGGCCTGGTAGACGTTTTCGACAATTATTGAGGTGGCCCATTGAAAATAAATTCCCAGGCGAACTCCCATTCCATATATATCGCCATTACCATTAATCTGGCAGATCGCATTCCCGGTAGTGTCTGACTCCATACGGTGGACTTTTGCTGTGTAAGGGTTGTTGCTACCAACTTTGGGTTGCATGCTGGGCGCACATGAAATAAAACATTCTAATGTTACACGTCTTTTATTACCAAAATCTGAGAAGACAGCAAAGCCTCAATCACCAGCTCCTGTGTATTTTGCAACCCACCTGCCTAGGAGCTATTGTTATCCGCCCTGCACTGTATGCACTGTGTGCACTTTCCTCAGCGGCAACTTCGTTCCACACAAATTCCGCATTCATCATCTTACAGGCAGCACCGGCAGCAGCAACAGGAGCTTTCATTACAACGTCAAGAAAGGTGGTCGACCGTTAATCACATCCACCATCACATCACAGCAAGCAGAGACCATAGTCAAAAAACGTCCACCGACCGACCGCAAGTACCGCTCATCGATCAAGTCTTTAGTCCACCTGCCGCGCTTCCATCCCAACTGCTTTCACCGACACCGACACCAACAGAAAAATGGAGGCACGGATCAAAAGCCGTATTCCCATCATGGAGCAGATCCTTGCCATCACTGGCCAACCTGGAGTTTCAGTGGGCGTCCTGTATCGCGGTCAAGTCATCCTCAATCAGGGCCTCGGCCATCGCGACGTCAGTACCCAAGCCAAGGCAGATGAGCACACCCTTTACTGCATCGCCTCTCTTACCAAGGGATTTGTCAGTGTTGCTCTCAACACCGTCATCAACGAAAACAAACTAAGCTGGTCTGATAAAGCTGCCAAGTTTGTGCCCGGTCTTGGCATCCAGGAGGATCCTACCTTGGTGGACCGCTTGAGTTTGGCTGACCTGGTAAGCCACCGAAGCGGCCTCAACAGCCTTGACCAGCTCATCCAAGGTCTTGATGGTCGCATCCTGGTCGCCAAGGACAAGATCGTCCCCCTTGTAAGCGAGCTTCCCATCCAATCCGACATTCGAACAGCCTTCTCGTACACGAACGTTCCCTTCTCTGTTGCGGGCCAGATTATTGAAGACCTCGGTGGTTGCGGAAGATGGGATGAATTCCTCAAGACCAAAATCATCGCCCCTCTTGGGATGAACAGTACGACAGCTGACTGGGACACCTTTACCTCTGATTCAAATCTTGCCCATCCATACACCTGTCTCGGAAATAACAGATTGCACCCCCTCCAGCAGCCCGAGCTATCAGCTTCCACACTACATGGTTGTGCGGGTGGAATCAGGAGCTCAGTCACCGACATGCTGAAGTGGTGCCAAGCAGTGATATCAGCCACCAACACCAACAGCCAAGGCGAGGAAACCAACAAGCTCCTGTCAGGTGTCTCACCCTGCTTCGAAAGTGCTGCCATTATCGACCCCGCATCAATAGCCGCCGGCAATTATTGCCTTGGCTGGGTCAAGCAGACAACTCCTGCAACGTTGGGCATGATCTCACCCAATCGCCGCTTCTTCTCCCCCGTGCTAGGCAAGGACTCGCCTTCCAAGCTCGTCTATCATCACAATGGTGATACGAGAGGGTACCAGGCCTCTTTGTGTATCTTTCCACAAGACCAGTCTGCGATCATCGCCTTGACAAACGCCACGGGCATGAGTGACTGTACCGACTGGATTATGCAAGACCTCGCGCAGGAGATGTTCAGCTTCCAACCCAAGAATGATTACGTGGCACTGGCAAAACAGTCTGCTGTCCTATGTGCCAACCGGTACGATGACACCTTCGTTGTTCCACTGCAAGAGCATCAAATCAAGGGTACAGAGAAACCTCCGCAAAAGGACTTCACTGGCGAGTACACCCGTTCCAAGACTGACAGCGCCGCCCTCAATCTCGTCATTTCCGAGGAAGGTGATAAAGGGCTTGTTATGGTAATCAATGATCATGTGGGCCAAGCTTATCACCTCTATCATTACCACTATGATACGTGGTGTCTACTCCCAGACAGTCGCGATGAGGCCATCAAGCGAGGCTATTTCAACATGTTTGAGAGTTGGGAGGAGTACCTGGTCGACTTTGGGCGTCGATCAGATGGTGCGGTCGCCTGTTTTGTTTGGAAGCTGGGTGGTGTGCCTGTAAGATTTGACAGGTCGTAGTACCGCTGAATGGTTCGACCGTGGTTTGGGCGGAAATGGATTATTTAGTTCCTAGACTTCGAAGGTTGTTTCAGGCGACTCAAAATGTGTCGGGAAATCTACGCCCACGGTTGCTTACCTAGCCTAGATTCCTTTATCAGAAAATGGCCCCGCTTCTCATTTCCTAGCTTAGAAGAAACAAGGTCTCTTAAACCTCACACTTGTGCTTCCTCGGTGCAAAATAGTGGTGCAACGGTCGGCGAGCCACCCGGGCAGGTGGGCTGCAGAAAAATCTCTTATTGTCCTGGTTATTTTCGTTGAGGCAGGCCCTCCGAAAGCAGTCTAGCGCTGACTGGGGTCTAGGCGCCCCCAGCCGATGCTGGCTGTAGCAGCTGAGCTAGCTTACAATCTTCTAATTGGTCGGGAACTAAATACAATGCTATTCACAAGAGACACAAAGAAGACCAGAGGCTAATATCTGTCGAGGAATACCTTAACTTTAGGTAAGTTTGGGTAAGTTTAGGTCAGTTTAGGTAGTAATCCTGAGGGTTATGCCTGAAAGGTGTGTTGGTTATTTTCTAACCCCCCTGCTAGGTACCTACCTACCCCACTTTCCCCAAGGTAAGGTATTCAAAATACTTGAGGCTTAAAAAACATCTTCCCATAGGTTGACAGACCCGATGATGGAGGGCCTCATTTTGACCGATGTTATACAACATATCCAGGCAAGGGGTTGTTTCGCTTGGCATTCGAGCGGGGTAAGTAAAAATGCATCCGCACCGGACCCTTGTGCGGCTGAAATGCCTGCAGTGTTAGTCCCCGAAGCGCTAAGCCAAGTCACCCACCACCCGCACCTGTATCCTAGTGATTCGGGCAAACCCCGCTGCTGCAAGCAAGATTGTGTTTTCGCCGTTGGACATCTCTCACTCGAGGGTGTCTACCTACCGGCAATATGACGATATTCATTCCATGAAACCACGAGGAAAATAAGGATCGAGTGTTTGTTCCAAAGGTTAAAAGCACTGGTATTAAAGGCAACTCCAACATTTCATCTCTTGGAACTTTGCATCACACAGCCGGATCGATCGAGTCTCCATTTCAAGAACCAAAGTCTTACTCTACCCATATCAACCCTAATAGCATTACATTTGATCATGTCTGATACCCAAGACTTCAATGACCACCCTGACTCGACCAACCTGAACCAGCCATGGAAAGCCTGGATCGACGCTGAAATTGCTGCCCGCCAAGAGGCTGAAGCTTCTGAAGAGCTTAGGCAAATCCAGGAGGCCCGGCGCGTCGAGTATGAAGAAGCCATGAAGGAGTTTCCCAGCCGTAATAGAAGTCCTGAAAACAAAGCTGGCTGAGAAGTGAGTATCAAACAATGGTTTTGTAAAGCAATCTGCTAAGAAGCTTCCAGGCCTTGGCTTGTTGTAGTTGCTCTATTTGGGGCCAATGGAATGATCTGGACATTCTTTGCGTGTTGCTATTTACTCTATACGGCTTTGGGTTTGTCCAAATGGCCTAAGACACAATGATTGCACGTATCTCCATACTTTCCCTTGGAGAATTTATTCCTGGTGCATCCTTCCACTTGAACGAAGAATGAGGCGCGCCTGGTTTAGTGTTAGCCGATATATGTATCATCTCAGACAGTAATATCACCGTCGTTACTTACACATAGCGATGCTTGATCCGGGCTTCTCAGAGTCGGAGTCGTACATCTTGATCAGAATTACCTCCTTCTTGCACATATCGCTGGCGAACCACCATTCATGCGCTGGGTTATGGTACACCTGAAAAACCTCTCCATTGTACCCTGGCGCTGGAAGATCGCATGCCACGAAGTCTTGGGGAGATGTTGACCGCCAGTCGCACAGCGCCAAGGGCCGGTCGCGGAGCGGTTCGACAAGTGTGCGCCAGATACTGAACGTTTGTGAATAATCAGGCTTTGCAGAGGTAGGAAAAATGGCGCTTTACTTGATGACCTGAATACGTTTGTGTTTCAACTGCTGGTATTCATGTGGGAACTGGCGCTGTAGGCGACGATAAACACTGGCGGGAGTTTGATCTGGAGATGAAGATAAATCAGCTTGTGAAATGACGTCATCCAGGTCAGCCTACCAACATGGACATCCACTGAGGCTCCCATGACCTGCACACTTCGAAGTACAGCACTTGAGGAGTGCTCTCTGCGGGCGGCGTTTCGAACCTGCTAGTCAACTCAGCCTGGCCATATGAGGCTCGTTACTTGCGACTCACAGTTGCATCAAAAATGAACACTAACTCGGCTCCATACCGCATTTTTAGAAACTCTTCAGCTTCTGGAAAGTACTTGGTGCGAAGAGAAGCTTGATCACGAAGTTCGTCATCCGTTAATGTGGCGGGAAAAGTACCCAGTTCGAATCCCTGAATGTCGGTAGAGAATCCCTGCTTAGAGCGTCTCATGTCATGGATCTTGATATCATGATTCACAATACTCAGGTTGCTTGAACTTGCCCCTGGGGTATTCCATGGCTTGATGGCGGAGGCGTATGGCTTCTCTGTGTTATAGAGATCCAGCCGTTCAAGGTACCCCAAGGTGCTGGTGGTTGAATATTGGGTGGCCATGGCGATGTCGCAATGGGGCCCATCAACGAGACACAAGTAGAGGATACAGGTGCTTTATAAATTAGCAGGCTTCACTGTAATTCAACAAGTGAGAAGCATTCGTCAGGCTCTAATATTTTGATTGACCTTTGTGTATGTACCCTGCTTAACTAAGACATGATCCTTGGAGAAATGACAGAGCGAACCCTCTACACACCCTGCCGTCTCACTTTCAACAACCCTGTATGATCTCTTCCGCCCCCCTCCCCAATTGTAACCTCATACGTAGGGTACTAGCTCATCGTATGATTCTTCACCTTTAGGAACTTCATGCGGCCTGACGTCATGGTACAGCTTCTCGGCGCTGGATCGCATGTTTCCCTCTTCTGGGTCACTCATCTCACCGAGGATGCAAGACAGTTTGTAAAGTGTCCTGGCGAGACGACGCTTGTTCAGGGTACTTCCTCTGGCTTCCAGTATACCCGCGGCATCAAACAAAAGCTCCCTGTAAGTAGTAACCCTTAGCTTTCACTCTAAAAGAAAAGGACTCTGGGATACTGTACCTGGCCAACTTGAGATTCTCCATTCTTACCCCTTCAGTGCGCCTTTGGTAGCATATCGCCAGCATATGCTGAGATAATGCTGTGTCAGGATGGCAGTCGAGGCTTTCTTCTCGCTTCAAGCAAGCTGATTTGAGAAGTCCACAGGCCTCTTCAATATGGCCTTGTTCCAGTCTCATGCATCCGTAATTGTGATATGTCAAGCCTTGACGTGCCGCCGATACTTCACCTTGGCCCTCTTGAAGTGCCTTCTCGAACATAACCTTAGCCTCATCATATAGCCCTTGATGAGCTAGGGTATTGGCTTGGTTCTGGTAAGATAGGCAGAGTAAGTGAGATAATGAGCGACCTTCTCTTCTCTGCGTCTCTCTCCACTTTTGCTTGAGAAAGATAGCCACCTCATTATGGATTTTTGCCAGTTCGTATTCCCCTTTAGCGTCATATATTCCCGCAAGATTGTTGTATGAGTTCGCAAGGTAAATCTCAGCAATGAACGTGGGCTCGTGGCACTCCTTGAGTTTGTTTTGTTGAATTGTTAGAGCTTTGTCGAAACAAGAGTACGCTTCATCAATATTGCCAGAATCTGCGGCAAGAGTTCCTTTGATGGACACAATTTCGGCAGTAAGGAGATAATCAAAATCGTGGCACGATGATAGAGTCATGGCTGACTCTATTAATTCTTGCCCCTCTTCAAAGAGACCCTTCATCCACAGGTCAAACGATCCGTCGAGGAGATTCTGAGCCAGGACCTCTGGGAATTTAGTCAACCTGGAGGCCTTGTGGAACTCTTTATTTATCGCCACAATGTGTGGGATCAGCTCGGAGTGAACCCATTTCTTATTATTAACTTCGTCTTCCCAGGGCGTCTGACGAGGGAATTCGGCCCTCAACCTTTTGGTTAGATAGTCAATGGCTTCACCCAGTTGGACATCAGTAAGACGGCTCAGCAGGTATCGTTTCACTACTCGATGAATGTTGTATGTCACCGGGGTGCTTTCTGCTATCCTAGACACTAGGGAATAGCGATGCAAGTTTCGCATTGATACATGGAGCCTGAAGAGTGGTTAGTTCGCCAAAGCTATGAAGCAGTCTTCTGTATTTTGGAAATCTCACTCGTCCTCATCAGATGGGTTGTAGAGAAGTTTCGACTGGACCATGTCTGGATCCAGAAATGCAAACTGTGCGACTAGCACGATATCATGATCGGAAAGCTTCTGAAAGGTCAGATCCAGGAAGTTTGACAAAGTGCGTTGGTAGGATGGAAGCATCCCTTCGTCCCAGATGTCGACATTTCCAGAGCCGTTGACGTAGTTATCCAGAAACTTATTTGGATCAAGTTCGTTTGCGCAGATGTAGGAGCAAAGTTGTCGTATCGAAAACGGCAAGCTATCGGTCTCTCCCAGTATTCGCTCTGCGGTGCGGGCTGATACTGATTTACCATGCTTTTTAAAGATGGACTGGACCATATTAACTGCATCGTCGTGTTCCATTGGAAGGATCTGGATGGAATGCTTGATATCCTCACGAAGTATTGTTCCTGAGTCTTGCGTAGTGACCAGAATAGAGCCCTTGTTGCAAGACGGCCAAATACCTTGAACATCGTTCAAAGACTCAACGTTGTCAAGCACAAGAAGCCAGCTTTGATCTGAGAGCGTTTAGCTTACAAAACATGGATTTGAGCGTCGAGTTGTGGACTTACCAGTGGTACTCATCCACTCATTCACAATAGCGATGTTGTGGCCGCGATCTTCATCACTGAGCCCAAGTTGGCGTGCCATCTCTGCAATGTCCTTGGAGATCTTTACTCGGTTGTCGCAGGTAATCCAAAAACAGGCATCGTGCTCTCCTTGGTAAAGATGAGCATATTGCAAAGCAACCTGGGTCTTTCCGATACCAGCAAGGCCGTAAAGCACAAGCGACTGCTGTTCCCCACTGTCTTGAACTGCCTTTTGGCCTATATGGTCGTGAATTTTACTCAGGCAATTAGATCTCCCCGAGAATCCAGGGTTTTTGACATACGGGATCATACATCTTCGCCTGAAGGTCCGTTGGGTACCGTCGCTCTTCCGTTCCATAGCTTGGACAACTCTGGCCTGCATAGCCTTGTCTGCCTCTCTATCTACGTTCTTTGTAAGTTTTATGATTCTGTCTAAAGACCTTTTGAGGTCTTTCTTGTAGCGCATCCATTGTATTTTCTTCATAATATCTGTCAGGTGACTTTGTTAGTGAAATAGACCATGTATACGCGTTATAACTGACCAAGGCTCGAGGACTCATTTTTGCCAAATATTTTAATGCATCGCATTGTGATATTGAGAAACTCCTCAAATACCTCCTGAACCGTGTGTTGGAGAATTTTACTCCGCATTAGATTCTCATCGTTAAGATAGCCCTCCATTCTTGGAGCGGCAGCGAAAAGAGCCTTGTAATTATTGAGGATAGCTTCGATAACCTCCTTCTTGCTCTGCGTCATCTTAATTTTGATATTGATTAGTCTTGTAACTAGAAATGTTCGACCACACATTTGACGGGATGATCATACTTCAATGATGAGACCAAAAGCTCCCCATATTGAACTAGAAGGCACACAAGCAACTGGCGCGATGGCATCGGCAACGGTGGCGATAGGGCGCATCAGTTCCATGACATGGCTTAAGAGGTTGAGATTCTTGCCATCGCCGAAAACCGAGCTTTTGCGTCCCAGAATATCCACTGAGCCTTGCCGTTCAGCTTTGGTTTCTATCAAGCGAAGGCTTTCCCTATCAGCTGCACTGAGCTGGTTGCGAAAGCGTTCCACGGCATCGTTCCACGAATTGGTCGACATTTCGCCAGTTTACGAAAAGCCATGTCTCGATAAATTAACTGCGTGATGCTGGAGAGATATTTGCATAGCTGTGAAACTGACGGCGTCATGACGCACCTCATGGGCGAATAAAGAAATATTAACCTAATCATATGTACAATGGTAGACAATTATTGTTGGCTTGGTTAGACATTTTCAACCTCAAAAGTTGCTGCGTAACACAAGGAGTCATTTAACACGATATGGATTGGTCTATTTCTGATTAGGTAGCCAGGTGGGTCGGAAAATAACCCACACACGTAAATCCCTCAAATTACGGTATCATCAACTTCAGATGTCTTCAGCGATCGATTTTGGGCTTGAAAAAATTGTCTTTTTTAACAGAATGTGTTCTAACTACTAGCCGGTTATCCTGCCTTTATTATTAATGCAATCTTAGAGCTATTAAGGTATAGAATTAATCTAGTTATTAATTGTAGATAGCTTTAATTCCTTTTAACCTTCTTAGATGAGGTCTTTAAGAGTATCTATATCCTAATAAGGATAATAATATATATATACCTTTAGGACCTTCTAGGCATTTTTAATAGGGGATAAATTAGAACTACTAGGATAGTTAAAGTAGTAATTTAGTCCTTCTTTTTCCTTCTAAGATTATATAGGGTTATTCTTACCTGGACTGTAACTGGAATTATTATCTTCCTTAAGGATAAAGTAGTAGCTTTCCTAATAAAGCTTGTAGATAAAGGGCTTAAGGATATTATTGAGATAATAGGTCTGCGTTATCTTGCCATTAGAATTACTTGAAATGTTATATAGATGAAGATTAGACTTAAAATCCTAACTGATGCCGCCCTAGCTATAGACTTATTTAAGGTCCTTATCTATTAGTAGCTTCCTTTCCTGTAGGTTCTTAGATCTATCTAATATACTAGGCTTTTATATAATATACTAATAAGCCTTATTCTTAAAGCTTTAGTAATACTTATCTATAAAGATAATATTATATTAATCTTCTAGCTTAAGATGCTTAGTAAGTTCCTTTCTAGCCTAAGCCTCTTAAGCCTGATAGTTAGCGTTAGATTTATATTATATTTAGCAGGTAATATATTTATATAGGCCTTAAGAAGCAGCTGCAGTCTAGATAGTATCTATAGAGACTTCTATCTTAATTCTAGCCTTAATTGTAGCATTAATCTAAGAAAGTCTCTTAGCCTTAAAGCCTTCCTTATTATATAGCTTCTCTAGCTTATCTTTATTATCTTCTAATAGAAGCTTCTTGCAGCTGCAGGTCTTAATATATATGCTATAGAAAGTCTAGTTAAACTTGCCCTTTAGGATTTTATAACCTTACTTATAAGAGACTTTATAATAGGAAAAAATATCTTTTTTAGTATAAAGAATATTATAATTAATTAAGAAGTTATAAATACCTCTTATATAAGCTTTTTTCAGTGTATTATAGTGTTAAAAGCCTATAATGAAAATGTGTTATGGAGAGAAGTTGTATGCGGTGAGGCATTTTGGCGTGTGTGGGTTATTTTCCGACCCACCTGGTAGCTTGTGAACAATCATCCATGCGAAGGTGGGGTGATAAGCAAGGGAGGGATTAATGATGACATAATTGGACAGGCACTGTTTGTTCTCAGTCTATGGAGGCGGTGTTGCGCCGGGTTGGGTATACCTACAGTGTCGTACTGACTGTAGGGTTGGAAGTACCGCAGGTATCATACGACTTGCCGTCCAATCCCCAAAGCTCACACAATTGCTTGGCGTAATCAATCTGCCTGGCTAGTAGCGGTCAGTGCGGACTGGGGTGGTATGCCCCATGTCTGAAGTGCCAGTATCGTTCCTCTTCCAACAAAAATTCTGCCCTCTTTTCTCAATCACCCAGCACGATTCTGAGGCGCACCTGTAACATTTCAACACACCCCCAAGGCTGACCGGTGTAAATTCGCAATACTGTTTGTGTCGGCGACAAAAACATAAATTGTTGCAAGATAGCTGCGGTTCATATATGTTCAGTCAAGTCTTCGATTAAGTCTGTTCGTCACCCTTATCTTCACATCGATTGGCATCCAAGTACGTATATGAAAACGTCCAAAGAACACATATCATGACACTCGTTGATGCCCGACCTGTCGCGTGCAAGTAAGTATACTCCGCCTTTTATCTTCCTCAGGCACCCAGGCTCACCCAAGTCACAGCTTTGAGTCCACAAAGGAGCGCATCAATCGCATCCGCCTCTTGTTCGGAACCCCATCTGTCTCTTGTGGCGTCTTACATCAAGGAGAGGTCATATTCCGACACGCTGAAGGATTGGCCGATATTGAGAGCGGCCTTGTGCCTGATGCCGACACAGTCTACTTGATTGCTTCCTGCTCAAAGGCTTTTGCCTCGGCCACTTGTGCCGTGCTTGAAGCCCAAGGAAAAATTGAGTGGAATAGCCCTGTTTCATCCTATCTTGAGGACTTCCTGACACCCTCAGATCCAGAGGTCGGGAGGCGGGCCACCGTCCAGGATCTATGTTCGCATTCAACTGGCCTCGCCCCAGTTGATCATGCGGTAATGGGGTTTCATGACGAATACTACAATAAGGGAAAAGATCAGGTAAAGATCTCATCACATCTTCCTGTTGCGTATGACTTTCGATCCAAGTGGCTGTACAATAATTGTATGTATGGAGTGATTGGAGAAGTCATCGCCAAGGTATCTGGAACCAGTGCGGGACAAGCAATGAAGGAAAGGATATTTGTCCCCCTCAGTATGGACAGGACCTGCACCAGCCAAGCAGAATACGTCGACAAGAACGTTGCAAAGGGTTATACCATTCTACAGAATGGAACTCCCGTTGATCTCGGCGACCCGAAGCTCGAAGACGGCGACATCCAAGGAGCTGCTGGGTTCGTTCGCAGTTCGGTAAATGACATGCTCAAATGGGCAAAGGAGGTCATGGAGGCAGAAGAAGAAACAAAGTCTGGTATAAGACCGTCCAAGCTTCCTGGTATAGACTTTACAAGGTGTTCTCATCGTCCTATGACTCTTGAGAATGGTCTTGGTGAGAATTCCTACGGCTTTGGATGGTTTCGACATACGCTACCCTCTAAATGGCTTTCTTCCATCGGTCCCAACTTCGCACTCCTTCAAGACCCACCGGTCATCGGTCAATATAGTCGACCTATACTAACCTTGGCGCACTGGGGAGAGTTTCAAGGGTTTCTGACCTCATTCTACACTTTCCCTGAGACAAAGAGCGCCATTATTGTGATGGCAAACTCATCGCCAACCCGAGGAGATCCGTCCGACCTGATCGCACAAACTCTCTGCCAAGAGCTGTTCGACATGAAACCACGAGTCGCTCTGGAGGATTACGCTCAAAGAGCTTCCCAAATGGCAAACCGAATCTGGCCTTTTCTTGTGGAAGAGTGGGTTACGGGGCGGGTTCAAAATACACCTATACGGCCACCAGCTGAATACATTGGTATCTTTAGAAACCAAGGCTTCATGCTGGACATTGACGTGTATGAGCTAGATAACAAGGATTGCGGCGAGGGCGAGAATCCTGAGCTTTTGGGTTTCACAGTCAACGGCATAGAGAGACAGTCGGCTAAGCTACGACACTACCACTATGACGTCTGGACATTCCTTCCAGACTCTAGAGATGATGCTACGCGCAAAGGCATGGAGCTGTATATGAAATTGCCCCTTGTTTTACTGTCCTTTCTCCGCGATGATAGAGGCAAGGTAAATGCTCTAGAATGGGATCTCCAGGCGGGCGTTTGCGAAGGGCCTGCGCCGGGCTTGGAGACCGCGGTCAGTAGCATCCGATTTGACCTTGTCCAGTAGAATAGATATCCTGCATGAGCTGTTTGCAACGTAGCAACATACAATTGGTCAATTCAGGTGGTGACACCATGTTCTCTTCCCCGCACGCTGACATGCTGCAGCCCTTGACCAAATTACAATTTCACTCTCATCTTGTCACGTTGGTTGTAATTGCAATGCAGGCAACTGTCTGTTGATGACATAAATGCTTCTTTCTAAATAACGCATTGCCGATTCCTTGCATAGAATGTCTTATAGGACCTTGGCGGCGACTTTGCTTGTCCAACATCGAGAGGAATCGGTGGTCCTCGAGTTGAACGAGGCTCGGCAAATGGCCAAGGGAATGCCGGTGCTGAATCTTGTGATTGTTCATTCAGTTTAGCCGCTGGATGGTTCAGCACAAAACGGAATCAGACGTATTATTGGACCAAAGTTGTGAGGCTCATCGTCTAGTAGGTACTTAAACTGGGGACAGCCCCAAACCCCGTCTCGAAATACTTGTAGGATATTCATCCGTACCACAGCACCTGAATCTCCCAGCCCCATTGCTGACAAATCGCCATGGCCGCCACATCATCTGTCAAAGTAGAGTACATTGGTGCTCATTCCTATACCACTGCCCTTTCGCCTTCTCAGGACCCCTTCCGTCACTCTGCATTGGCAAACTCCCACAACCACCATGATCTCCACCCTTGGGGGAAGGATGTTCTCGCTGGCACCGCAGAGTTCGATTCCCTCTACGCAGAGGCTAATAATCGATACATGTATCATCTTTGGTACACGCCTGCATTAGCTCCATACATGGCTACCGAGGTCCTTCAGATAGCCCCAATTCCTCAAGAGCTCATGACCCACCTTCTATCAACTATAAAGACTCTTCTTCAATTGGGGGTCAATGAAGCATTGCAATCTTCTGATGGGCAGGCCTCCCTGTGGTGTATACAGACTATTCTGGAGTCCAGTAATCTCATACTAGGCGACAAAATATTCGTTCGTCTTAGCGCAACTTCGACAAAAGACAGCTTTGCTGTCAATGTTCCCACTACAAAGCCTGACCCGTTGTCACCAGATGCTAATCATATTCTGCGTCGCCTCCTAACAAGTGGCCGCTCAGTCGGTCGTTTGTTGTCCCTCTCCGAGCACGTCTGGGCCTCTGACCCGGGAGAAGCCATAATAGTTCAAAGGTGGTCTCCCGACATCGAATTGGCTCGAGAAATTCGGGTTTTCTGCTGCAAAGGCCGCGTCACTGCTATAAGCCAAGATGTATGGTGGGAGAAGATGGGCTGGCGTGATCGCTATTCTGATGGCTTTGTACCAGCCATCACAGCTGTTTGGGACAATGCCAAGTCCCATCTGCCGTTTGATACCTGTACCATGGATGTCTTTGTCACACCACCTAGCGGCGAAACCGTTGATTGGAAAGCACAAATCATTGAGTTCAATGGATTTGGTGCCCATCTTAACACTGGCAGTGATCTTTTCCACTGGGTTAACGACCACGACATCCTATATGGCGAGAGGCCTGGTATCACCGTCCGTTTTGTTGATGATTGGGAGGATACAACCGTGGAGAAGATGGTGAACGACACTTCTCAAGATGACACAAGCGGCGGGGTGGCGAATCAACCACAATGCCAGAGTGTTCATGATTCTGAGCAGCCAGGTCCAGCAGAGCCAGATTGGCTTGTGTTAGAGAAGAAGCTGCGGCAAATGTACCATAACTCGTTAAAGAATAAAGAACGATTGGAAATGGAGGAGCGCACTAATCTACCTCTTCGTGGAAGATGGTGCAGTGCATATTAGTATGGAGTTCTATAAAGACTGTTTCAGGTGTTATTATAGGAGGATGCCCTTTGATTCTATAGTGTGAAGTTTAATTGCTAATTTTCTATAAATAGTAATGTAATATTACCAGTAGGTGTAATATCTATCTGGTTTCTACTGCCTAGATAGCTATTAGGTACTTTTTACTATTCTTAGAAGTATATACTATAGACACAGCTTATTAAATCCAGCGCTATAATATAGCTAACTTTCTAAACCTAGATTACTCCTTCTTTATTATAGCTTGCTAATAGGTCTCTATTAATATCTAATGTAAATAATAGTAGTATATTACTTATATTAATTAAAATACATTTTAAGTATTATAGTAAAGTTAGGATTTTAAAAGAGGCTTTAACCTTTAAAGTATAAAGGTAAAAAATATTAATAAATATACTTCTTACTTAAAATATTACTTTAAATTAAAAAGTTAAATTTTTTAATAATTAACTTTAAAAGTAATATAGTTAATAAGTAAGTAATATAAATAAGTAAGTAATACACTTTTCCCTCTTATATTTAACTTTTTATTTAATTAATTAGTTCTTTTTTTTTTTTTTTTTTTACTATTAGCCCTATATAAGGCTATTAAACTTTTAACTTTTTAATTAAAGGCTTAAATAATAAGGCCCCTATAGTAAGCCAGAATTATAAAAGTTAAAATTAGAGAAGGTTTATCTGCCTTAAGTAGTATAATTGCTACCTTAACTAAGCAGTATAAATACTGCTTACCCCTTAGCAGCTGTATTAACCTTCTTCCTTTACCTATCTAAAAGACACGCCTAGTGTATCTATTTCACTTCTACTTAAAGGTTAATTAGACCCTTACTAAGTAAAGATTAAATATAAACTTATAAGTACATTCCCTAACCTGTTAGTTACAGTTACTAATATCTATTATAGTTACCATTACAATGCCTGCTATTTATAACAGCCTGCAGGCTAATTAGACCTATTATATAACTAACTATAACCTTATTAATATAATTAAATTAGCCCTCAAATAGGCTAGAGGTAAGAATTACTATAAGATCTATATAATAGCTATAGCTATTATAAAGAACTTCTTATTAAGAAATTAATTTAACTTAATTAAAATAGCTATTTTTAATTATATTTTAATTTACTTAATTAGTTATATAAATCTAGATTCCTTAGGTTATAGGATATTACTAGATTAACTAGTTAAAAAGCTATTATAGTTAAAGAAGCTAGAAAAAGCTATTAAGTAAGGTAAAACTCTTATAAATAATTAGATTACCTTCTTTACTGCCTTTAGAAGCTTAGCTAGGTATAAAGAGTAGCTTATAAATGTAATTATTTAGGCTAAATAGGTAGTTTATATCCTTCTAATTGTATAAGAATAAGAATAGTATATCTGTAAATAGAGTTTTAAGATAAATGTAAGGTAATAGCAGGGTTTTATAAAGGTTTAAAGGAATTAGGTTAACTTTTATATAAGTTAGTTAGTAAAAGTTAAATTAATCTAAAGTTAATAATAACTCTATTAATTAAATGTATATGCTGAGATATATAATTAATTAACTTTACGTTTAAGAACTGCAGATAAAGTGATATCAGTAAAGAAACAGTAGTTTAAACTGGGGTTAATTAGTTCTTAACTATTAAATATATTATAATATTTAAATAAAGCTAAAACCTTTCTTACCTTTTAAGCCCTTTAAAATAACTTAAAGTTAAATACTTAATATACTATAAAGATATATAAAATCTTTAAGCTTAAGCTATATTACTATAGAAATAGCATTTAATTATAATATAATTTTATTTTAAATTTATAGAGATTATTTAATTTAAAGAAATAAATAATAGTTTAATTTATCTTTAATTTAAATTTATAAGGATTTCTCTTATAATTATATTTTATAAAAGAAATAATTAATTCTTTAGTAATTAACTATAATATATTACCTATTAGTAAGTACTAGGCTTATAACTTTATAAAGTAATAATTAAGGCTAAAAATATATTTATTTTAAAGATATAATTATTAAAAAGCTAAATATAAAGATTTAACTATTATTTATAGCTAATTTAAGCTTATATAAAATATAATTATAAAGTATAATATTTAATTAAATAATATCTAGAACTTTAATAAAATTAGCTTTATAATAAGCCTTGTTATAGCTAGAATAGCTATTATAAGTTTAAAAATATAAAAAAGGCTAAAATTAATATAGCTTAGAAATTATAAATATATTATTATAATTTAAGTAATTAATATAAAAAGTTAAGTAATTATACTATTTATTATTAATATAAACTAATATTATTTTATTAATTAATACTAAGAATATAACCTTTTAAGTAATTAAGTTATTATAATAAGTTAAAATAAGTAAATAAATAATAAGCTAGATTTTAAGTAGCTAAAGCACTTTAATTAGTTTATATTTAAGTAATTAACTAATACTTATTATCTTTTAATTCTTAATAATTATAAAAGCTACTATTTTATTAATTTTAAAAGATATTACTAAGATTATAAGATTATTATACTTTATATATTTACTTATATATTTTATTTACTTTAGCCTCTTAATATTAAGTACTTTATAGTACTAAAAAAGGCTTATAATTAAGAAATAAAGTATTTAATTAAATACTTTATTATTTATACTTTTAAAATTAAGTTCTTTTTAGCCTTTTATATTACTTTTTAAGCTACTTTTATAAAAAGTAATATTTAGGAAGGTTTTAAAAGAGCTAGGTTTACTTCTTTTAATTTAAAAATTATAATTTTAAAGCTTAATATATAAATATAAACCTTAATACCTTTTAAGAAGGCTACTTAACTATTAATACTATAGGCTTTAAAGACTTTAAAGATAGTAATTAATGCCTAATTTTAATTTAAGTACTTTAAAAAGTAAATTAAAAAGCATTATAATAGCTTTTTAAAGTCTATTATTAAAGCTTTAAAGTTAACTATTAAAGTAATAAAAGTAATTATATATAAATTTATATTATTAAAAGCTAAACTTTATAATCTTTAAAATATAAATAAGATATTAAGTTAATACTATTAAATAAAAAGAATTAAATTATAAAAAAAAGAGATTATAATTATATAAAAAGTATTATAAGTAATTAATTAAATAAATATTAATACTTAAGTAATAGCTAAATTATTAAGAAGTAATAATTAAAGAAAGTTAAAGTAATTAAATAGTTAATGCTATAATATATATAGTAAAAGTAGTTATAATATAAGGATTTATTAGGTAGTTTTTAAGTTATTTAGAAAGGAATTTAGTAAGTAAAAGTAAGCCTTTTTAAACTATAGTTTAAGCTATAAGTTAAAAAGGTTAAAGAAAGTATATTACTTGCTTATCTGCATTGCTTGCTTATTAACTATATTATATTAATAAGTAATTATTACTTTTTTATAAAAATAATTAAATTAAAGTATATAAGTTATATATAAAGTAAAATATTTAATAAAAGTAAGTTTATTAACTTAAAATAATATATTTAAAATAACTTTTATTATAATTATATAATAATTAATTAATTAATAGCTTTAATTAGTTTTTTACTTTTTAATATTTTTTTTTAAGTTTATATATTAGCCTTAAAAGGTATTTAAGTATCTTTAAAGTCTATTATAATTTAAATATTACTTACCTTCTAAGTAATAAAGCTTTATTAAGTTAATATTATTAAGTTAGCTGCCTTAATTATAGCTTAAACCTAATTACACTTAAGCTAGCTAAAGAGCCTTGCTCTTTAGCTAGGCTAGATCTTCCTCTTATAACCCACTTTAAATATCTATTAATCCCTGTAGTATACTATAGTTTAATTATCTAATATGCTTTAATAGTAAGTTATCTAACCTGCCTTCTAATTACAGATACTAATAACATTATAGCTATACTATTATAATATCTATCTAAAGAAGCCTATAATTAGCCTAAGATAATAAGGTATATTAAATAAGATATTACTAAAAAGTAATCCTTATAATTAACTTATTTATTAATAAAGATAATTATATTAACTTATATAATATAGCTATAGAAATTAAATTAATTTAGTAATATAAAGATAATACTAGCTATATTAAGTAAATAGCTTTTAATTATAAGATCTTTAAAGTTATATAGCCTTATTATAGGTTAATTAAAAGAGATTTTTTTAATAGTAAGATAAAGTAACTTAATAAGCTTAAAAGAAAGTTACTTAAAGAGATAGATTTAACTATTAATAAAAGTAACTTTATTATAGCTATTTAATTAGGTAGTTTATATAATAAGTAGCTTAAGGCTATTTAAAGGTAGGCTAAAAGGGTACTAAAGAAGATTAAGCTATTATAAAGATAAGAGAGATAGTATATTATAAAATAAATAAGAGAGAGGTAATTATAGGGTTTTAGAGGGAAAATATATTAAGTTTTATATAGGTTTAAGTGCTTAAAGTTAAAGACTATTAGTATTAGTAGTAATAAAAAGTAGAATTAATTATATTATATAGTATATAACTAGTTTATAATTATAAAGACTAGTTAAACATTAATATACTATTAGTATAAATAGAAGTTACTTTTTAATATATTTTATATTATATAATATAATAAACTTATTATTAAAGCTATAATTAAATATTAACTTTAATTTAAATTATTATTTTATTATTAATATTACTTTATTTATTTTTAAATATAAAGTTAATTAATTATATACTTTAATATATATATTTAATTAATAAAGTTATTATTAACTTTAAGTTAATTTAACTTTTATTAACTAACTTATATAAAAGTTAATTTAATTCCTTTAAACCTTTAAACCTTACTATTACTTTATATTTATTTTAAAACTCTATTTATAAATATACTTTATATTAATAATAAAACCTCCTTTATAAAAATAATTATTTTATAGCTTTAACCTTGTAATAACTAATAAATAGGGTCTAGGTATTTTAATAACCTATAGAAGTATTAATAATAAAGTCTCTAGCTAGACTAAAGTCTTAATAAACTTAATTAATAAGGTTACCTTTAGGCTATAGCATCTTAAGTAACTCTAATTATAATAAATATATTATCTAATTAGCTAAAAAGCTTTAAAAAGCCTAGCTAAGTCTATAACTCCCTTATAACTTTAACCTTTTCTAATCTATCTATCCCTTAAAGTTTCTTTAATAATTATAAAATTATTAAGAAACTAACTAAGCTTATTTTTTTTTTTTTTTTTTTTTTTAAGTTTGCATATCAGCCTCAAAAGGTATCCAAGCATCTCTAAAGTCTATTATAATTTAAACATTACTTGCCTCCCAGGCGGCAAAGCTTTATTAAGTTAATATCATTAAGTTAGCTGCCTTAATTACAGCCTGAACCTAACTGCACTCAAGCCAGCTGGAGAGCCTTACTTGCTCTTCAGCTAGGCCTAACTAAGCTTATATTATTTATAAGTTCTTTACTTTAACTGCTTTATTTAATTAATAATATTAACCTTAATTATAATTAAAACATTAAATCTAAATAACTAGTAACTAGTAACTATTAATTAACTAAATATATAAATATTACCTTTATTTAGCTATAATCTAGAAATTAGTAATAAGAAGATTATAGACTTTATTAAAGGTATAACTCTTAGCACTAAGACCTAAATATAAAAGCTAGTAAGAAAAGCATTTACAGTTACTTATAATTATTAGATAGATATTTAATTATTTAATCTAATTATCTTTAAGTATAAGATACTCTACTATCTAAATCTTAATTCTAACTCTATTTAAAGGTAATACTAAATTAAAATATTATTCTTAAGAATTAAGTAATAATATATTAATATTTTAAGTTTAATAATAAATAATTAGATTATTAATTTAAAGAGTAAGTATAGCCTATAGATTATAACTATTATTAATCTTATAACTGTAATCTATATTAACCTTTAGGTAGGCTTTCTATAAGTAGCATTTAGAGTTTATATATAATAGAATTACCTAGAAAATTCTATAAAGTTAATTATATTAAAAAGTCAAAATGTCTCTGCAGCAATACGCAAGGTATAGCTAATAGAGTCTCATATAATAAGATAACATAATATAATGCTTATTTTTAGCATATTATAATATAAGGTATTATACACTATGCTAAAAAATACAATAACCTTAAAATTAAGTCTTAAGGTTATATAGCGCTGCTACCTTTAACCTTATAATCTAACTAAATAAGTAGCCTTAATCTATAAGCATAAAAAAGATATTCCCCCTAGCCTGCTAAGGCTAAATGCCTTCTCTATTATTACCTAGTTAAGGCAATTACTACTAAGGCTCTAACCTAAATAGACTATCTTAAAATAGGCTAAAAACCCTAAAATCTATTACAAGATGCAGCACTGCACAATCAGCATCAATAACAGCCAACCTAGCTATAATCCCCTAGGCATAGCAGCTAATTATTATATAACTAATCCTTTAATTAATATTAATAATCTTAATCTTAATTATATCTTAAACTTATATGCCTTTCTTTATATTTAGAAAATTATAAGTAAAGACCTACTATATATTAATAGATTACTACTAAAGCAGTAAGTTAATCTTATAATCTTTAATTATAAAGTAAAGCTTCTTAATATATAAAATGTATCTATCCTTATATATATTGCAAGTTAGATGCAGGCCTTAGATAACCTTACTAATTAGCTAGAAGAGGGTTAAGACCTATTAACTGAGTAATAGGCCTTTCTTGCTAGAATTATATCAGCTAGCAGCAACAGTCTATACTAGGAGTAGTTTATAGAGTTAAAATGCATAGTTATAATAGTTAAATTAATAGTATAAATATTATATTATAGGAATTAAGGGCTATTATAGTGTAAAGGAGAGGAAGTAAAAGGGGAAAGAGGGAAAAAAAGGCAAATTAGGAAATAAAGGTTTTAGCATTAAGAGAAAAACTGTAAATGTTAGCAGACTGAAGCTAGCTTAGCAGGTTAGTAATAGATTAGATCAGGTTGCAAGGCAATGCAGTGCAGTATAAGGAATATAAATTGAAGGTAAATACTGCTAATTAACACTTAGGAAAGTTAATTATATAAAATAAAAAGAATTCTATATATAAGAAAGAGTTTATAACTAAAAGTTAAAGAGTTCTTTAGTAGGTAAAATAAAGCTATAATTAATTAAATAGAATTTACCTAATTAAGCATATTTACCTTATAAAATAATAACTAATACTAAAGCAATAAACAGTAGTATTAACAGTAATTTAACAAAGATAAAACTAATTATATTTTTTTTTAAGTTTATATATTAGCTTTAAAAGGTATTTAAATATTTTTAAAATTTATTATAATTTAAATATTATTTACCTTTTAAGTAATAAAGCTTTATTAAATTATTATTATTAAATTAATTACTTTAATTATAATTTAAATTTAATTATACTTAAGCTAGTATTATAACTTTAGTAGTTATTTTATATATATCTTATAAAAACTCTATTTAATAACTAATTAAACTAAAGATTAATAAATCTTAAACTAATAGCATTTTAAGATTATATTACTTTAAGACTAATAATAACTTTATATTATATTATTTCTATATAGTAACTACTAGTATATATATATATTTATTTTATATTAAATAAAACTTAGCTTCCTAGCTATTAATAATACTTCTTTACCTTAATAAGCCTTATATATACTATTAATTATTAAGAGATATAATAATTTAATATATTTAATATAATGCTTTATATATTTTATAAATATAAACTTAATATAAATTAATTTACTTATTTAAAAAACCTTAATTATTATATATTAATAGTTTTTATTTAAAATATATTATATTTATATTAAGTAATATTATATTATTAAAATAATTAGTAATACTAGCTTAATACCTTTTTATATTAAAGAATTACTTAGTATAATAAAACTAATAGCTAAAATCTATTAGCTATAAAATACTATTTATAACTTATAAGTATATATTAATAATTAAGCTGTAGCTTTAATAGTAAATAGTTATATTAACCTTTAAAAAGAAAAGAATATTAATAAAATCTTAAAATTATTAAATCTTTTTTTTTAAGTTTATATATTAGCCTTAAAAGGTATTTAAGTATCTTTAAAGTTTATTATAATTTAAATATTACTTACCTTCTAAGCAGTAAAGCTTTATTAAGTTAATATTATTAAGTTAATTACTTTAATTATAGCCTAAACCTAACTATACTTAAGCTAGCTAGAAAGCTTTACCTTTTATTTAAGCTAAATCTTTTTCTTATAATTTACTTTAAATATATATTTAAATTATTTAATATACTTTAATAATAAGTTATTTAATTTAACTTTTAATTATAACTATTAATAATTTTATAATTAAACTATTATAATACTTAAAAAAAGCTTATTCTTTTTTTAATTACTATTAGCTTTATATAAGGCTATTAAGCTTTTAACTTTTTAATTAAAGGCTTAAATAATAAGGCCTCTATAGTAGGCTAGAATTACAGAAGTTAAAATTAGAAAACGTTTATTTGCCTTTTGTTAAGACCTGATATTATATAAAGGTCTTATTACATAACTAAGGAATATATTATGTTCTAGATGACTAATCAGGGCAAAATATATACCAAAATAATGAGAAAATTCAGGGCTTTTGATTGGTGTGTTTACCTAAGCAATATGTGGAGAATTAAGCAAACTCCACATATTAAAGTTTTTCTATAAACTTTAAATATTTCTTACTAAGGAAATATCAGTGGGAAAGTCACGTGACTGGGGTCACGTGATGATTATATAATGAGGATTACGTATATGAGATTTTACCCCTCAGTTGGATGATTCATAACACACCACAAAAAACCCTGTTTTCCTATTTAAGCTTTATAAGCATACTAAAGCCTAGCGCCTTCCAAATTGGGTAAAAAGTATATCTTATTTTTTTCCGAATTTTGGCGGTTTTTGTGATAGTCTTTTCATCATCATTGAGACTACCCCGCTCTGGGAATCACAATGCCCGCTCTTTTAGAGGTCTATATAAGACCCAGGTTTTCCCACTCAGGGAACACCTTTTCAATTAGAGACTTATCAACTTTTCTATTACATAATATATATCATTAAATTCGGAAAAAATCGCTCTTCTCAACGAATCTACTTTTACCATATACATCCTACCTTATGCCTATCTACAACACAGTTACAACCTTTTTCCCTCCTATTTCTACAGCCTCTTCTACACCTATTACAGTTATCTATCCTTTGACCTATATCGAATTCATAGGCTATTTTATTCAAGCCTTAACATTTAGCTTAATTAAAATAGCTATTTTTAACTATATCTTAATTAACTTAATTAATTATATAAATCTAGCTTACTTAAGTTATTTTTTTTTTTTTAAGTTTACATATTAGCCTTAAAAGGTATCTAAGCATCTTTAAAGTCTATTATAATTTAAATATTACTTACCTCCTAAGCAGTAAAGCTTTATTAAGTTAATATTATTAAGTTAATTACCTTAATTATAGCTTAAACCTAATTGCACTTAAGCCAGCTAGAGAGCCTTACTTGCTCTTCAGCTAGGCCAGATCTTCCTCTTGCAACCCACTTTAAACAATACTACGCTTCAATCGTCTAACACGCTTCGGCAGTAAGTCATCTAACCCGCCTTCCCTTCTGATCGCAGCCGCTAATAACATCACAGCTACACCATCATGATGCCTATTATCAGAAGAAGCCTACAGTTTAATCCTAACAAGCCTGATCCTGGCAAGCCTTATCTAACAGAAGGCTATAATATAATATATAAGATTAACTAAGCTATTATTAATAAAGAAGACTATAATTAACTATATAATAAGGCAATAGAAGTTATATATATCTAGGAAGAAATAGATAATACTAGCTATATAAGGCTAGTAGCCTTTAGTTATAAGATCCTCTTGCTTATATACTGCCTCTACAGGTAAGACCCTCTTATTAAGAAGGCTTTCCTTATTAAGGAGCTAAAGGAACTAAATAAGCTAAAAGGGAAGTTACTTAGAGGGATATATATATGCTATAAGAAGCTAGTATTTATTAATGCTCTTTATAATAATATATATAATAAGTAGTTTAAGGCTATCTAGGACCAGGTCTAGCAAGTACTAAAGAAGACTAAACTGCAGCTGCTATAAAGACGAGGGGGACAGTGTACCGCGAAATGGATAAGAGAGGGGTAATTGCAGGGTTCTATTAGAAGGAAAATGTATTAAGTTTTGTATAGGTTCGGGCGCCTAAAGTCAAAGACTTAAAGTCATAACATCAGCGTTAGCGGTAATAGAGGGCAGAATTGATTACGCTACACAGCATGTGACCAGTCTACAATCATAAAGACTAGCCAAACATCAGTGCACCATCAGTATAAACAGGGGACTTAAGTTATTATATTTATTTAGTTTAGCTAGCTAAGAAGCTATTTAGATTAAAGAAGCTATTAAACTAAACTACTGTGCCAAAGACCTACACAATGTAAGGTCCTTACACTAGGGGCCTAAGGCAACAGGGCTTATATTTTCTGTATAACAGAAGCTAAAAAGGGCTATAAAGAAAGGCTTACTTCTTAATATAAAAAGGGTAGCTTTCTTTACTATATTAATAGGTTTAAACTTAGCCTTATATAAAGAGTAGCTTAAAAATATAATTATAAAGGCTAAATATATATACTATATATTCCTGCTTATATGCAATTAAGGATAAAGGCAGGGTAATAGCAGGGTTTAAAGGTTTAAAAGAATTAGGTTAACTCTATTTATGTAAGTTAGTTAGCAAAAGTCAAAATAACCTCTATCAATTGAATGCACGTGCCGATGCACGTAACCAATCGACCTTATGTCTGAGAACTGCAGATAAAGTGATATTAGTAAAGAAACAGTAGTTTAAACTGGGGGAAAAAAGCTTATAATTTAATTCTAATAAGCTTAATTTTAATAAGCCTTATTGTTAAGACCTGATATTATATAAAGGTCTTATTATATAACTAAGGAATATATTATGTTCTAGATGACTAATCAGGGCAAAATATATACCAAAATAATGAGAAAATTTAGGGCTTTCGATTAGTGT
>SRZU01000272.1:0-35729 GCA_013183765.1 Fusarium xylarioides | reverse complement strand
CCCTAACCCTAACCCTAACCCTAACCCTAACCCTAACCCTAACCCTAACCCTAACCCTAACCCTAACCCTAACCCTAACCCTAACCCTAACCCTAACCCTAACCCTAACCCTAACCCTAACCCTAAATTATAGCGGGGTACATTTATAGTCTGAGGTAACCGGAAAGCAAGCGAAGTCTATATTCCCAGTCTTAGGACTTCTTAGATATACGTCGGAATCAGGAAATTCGTGGTTAAACTTGAACGTATATGTTGTATAACAAAGAGCACCCCAGCAGCACCTCTGCCGTTTTCCGTCCCAAAATCCTGGTTGCAGGAATGGACAAAGCTTGACTCGTTTTTCTGGATCCAGCAAAAGAGACTCCAGATACTGGATGTTCTCGTTACCCGCTCGACAGCCAAGAGTTTTGGTTTGGGCCTCGGCGGTGGAAAAAATAGCTGAGGCAATAGCGGCAATTGTAATAAGCTTCATACCTAGAACTCTTAGTTAGTACGGTAAAGATAAAATGTAAATGTTAGTGCTTACTGAGTTATTATAAGGCTTTTTAATAATAAGTAATAATATGTAGGATAGGAAGAGAAGAATTTAGAATTGGAATAAGAGCTTTCTTATAACGTTTATGATAAGCGAGTCGGTCAGCGTACTGTACAGCTAAAAATAACCTACAGTGGGGCGCAATAAGTTTGAGGATCTTTGAAGGTACCGAAGCAGCCGGTCTAGCCGGATTAGATCCTTGTTACATATCTGTCGGTCGTGTTCATCTGCCGATTTTATTTATCTGCCAGTCTTATATACTAATATTTAGGTTAAAGCGGCAAAAGTACCTTTAACTTATATTCTTTTAGTATTTCGGCATTTAGTTTAAGCTTTCATTTATCTTTTAGTGTTTCGGCATTTAGTTTAAGCTTTCATTCATCTTTTAGTGTTTCGGCATTTAGTTTAAGCTTTTATTTATCTTACAGTGGAATGCAATAAGTTTGAATCCAGGCTGAAGTATCAGTTTGGGGTAATTTAGTTCCCGTTGATAGAGCTTTAGCTTTATTAAGCACGTAGCGAGCTTGATCGGGCAATCATCACTCCTGATCGAGATATTTCTATGGGAGTATCTTGTTCTCAATCGGGTTAGTCGTGGCGCGTGTACTTGAGTTTGGACTCAAACTTATTGCCCCCCACTGTAATATAGCTATAGAAATTAAATTAATCTAGTAATATAAGGATAATACTAGCTATATTAAGCAGGTAGCCTTTAATTATAAAATCTTTAAGGTTATATAGCCTTACTATAAGTTAATTAAGAGAGGCTTTCTTAATAGCAAGATAAAGCAACTTAATAAGCTTAAAGGGAAGTTACTTAAAGGGATAGATCTAACTATTAATAAAAGCAACTTTATTATAGCTATTTAAGGCAGCTTATATAATAAGTAGCTTAAGGCTATCTAAAGGCAGGCTAAAAGGGTACTAGAGAAGACTAAGCTGCTATAACGCGAAATGGATAAGAGAGGGGTAATTGTAGGGTTTTAGAAGAAAAATGTATTAAGTTTTATATAGGTTTAGGAGCCTGAAGTTAAAGACTTAAAGTCATAATGTTAGCATTAGTAGCAATAGAGGGCAGAATTAATTACACTATATAGCATGTAACTAGTCTATAATTATAAAGACTAGCTAAATATTAATATACTATTAGTATAAACAGGGGAGGCTAGTTACTATATAGATTATCTTAATTTAATTACTAAATAAGTACTTAGAAGTACTATTTCTTATAATCTTTTACTTCCTTTTATATTAATTAAAAGCCTACTTTATAATTATTTAAAGCTATAAATAGTAGAGGTTATATAATTTCTTCTTATTTATAGGTCTTTTCCTAGCATTGCCTTAATCTTAGAGATAATATTAAATCTAAATATATAAAATTAGAATTTCTCTTTATAATTTAAAGCTAGCATTAGTAAGAAAGAATCTCCTTAATAGGACTTTAAAGGTACTATTATAAGCATATTCTATTAGTATTATATTATTAATAAATCCCTTAGTACCTATAAGTATATATAGAAATTATCCCTTAAAGTTGATAGTATAAAAGATATTTTAAGAAATTAATAACTTCCTTAACTAGAATCTCTATTACTAAGTAAAAGAAATAAATACTAATATATATATACTATTTATAGCCCTAATAGTGCTATTAAACTAATAAAATTTAATATTTAGCTTAATCTATAAATTAATATATTTATTATTTAATATTTAAATAAATTTTATATATAAATACTATATAAAGTTAATTAAATAAAAGAATATTACTAATATAATACTTTAATTAACCTTAAACTAATAGGTTATATTCCTTTAAAACTTACTATAAGATATTATTTACAGAAAGATTATAAGCTTTAATTTAAGAGACTAATACTAGCTATTACTTGCTTTAATATTATTCTTTAATTACTAAGAAAGTTAATAAAAGTTAGCCTTTTTTATTTAAAATAGGTTATTAAATATTACATCTAGTGTAGATAATAGCTATAAGGCATATACCTAAGAGTTAGTAAGGATATTAGCGTAGAGCTGCCAGGTAAGTGGATTGTCCTTACAGCGAGGCTGACGGTGATACTGACAGCCGAGGCTATCTAGGAAGGTTATAATAACAGCTAACCGCCTTAGCTGTTGATTATTGAAGTCATTAATGATGATTTTATTAATAAAGTTATTATAAAGGCCTAGCTATAAGAGATATCCCTTATACATAGTGTTAAGGTCAACTGATAAGGCTATTACAGGTATAGCGAAAAACACCAATTTATGTGCTTTTACACCCAGGATACAAAATGGCAGAAAACACTAAAAAACAGGGATATTGCTTAGCAGCTTGCCCTTATCTAGCAAATCATAGGCCCCCCTGCTAGCTCGATATATTAATGGCTTGCATAAGAGCTGCTAAGTTACCTATTTATTGTTATATTAAGATTACAGTGAGAAAACGGGTCTGAAGATGGAAAGGTCAGTCAGCCGCCCCTCTTTTTCCCATTTTTACAACATGAATCAACCTAACAACATGCTATCCCGGGCTTGCCGATCATACCCTAAGTGGAAAAAAAGGGAGAACAAGCGGTCAACAAAACAAGGAGAGGGAGATAGCTTATTAGCATTTTAATTTAATTAATATGTTATTAAAAAGATTAAGGTTTTACTATTAAACTGTATATTAAATTAGTTTATACTTAACCTGGCCGTATTATACATTTCTAGAATCTTGTAATTTCTAATAAACTTTAAATTGCTTTACTTCTAAATGCATTGCCATTACTATAAGAAGGGCATACTAATCTACTGGCTAGCCTGATTTCTTTTATATCACCTAGCACAGTTTCTAACCTAACTTTTCTAAAGACTTCTTATTACTCCTTTCATCCAAGCCTACAATGAAGCCTGCAATCTTCTTTTTATTACCCGTCGTTTCCGCTCAATCTTGGCGATTCTGGTGGACATCAGGAGAGGGTGTTCAGGCGCCGCCCGCAGAGCGACTTGACCAACAATGTAATAAGCTCCACAACGTCCATTACTTTTGTGTAGGTAAACATCACGACCTTTTTGTGCGGGTCTAATCATATTGTAGGGCATTATGCCAGGTGCCAATGGCGAGCCTCCGTCAACAGCAGAGCGCAAATCCTTCCCAATCAGGCGCCCTGATTGTGTGTTTGCGGACCGTGCCGGTCTCAGCTCCTGTACAATAAAGGGCAGACTTGGATCTGTAAGTTTATATGTATTTTGAAAAGAGGACAAATACTAATAACCTGCAGGTAGTCTGCGTAAGAAAACTCTTGCTAATATAAAAAGTTTTACTAACTAATCCCTAGTGCCCTAGCTAAGTATACAGGGGTTTTTAAGTTATAAAAGGAGGGTTTTTTATTTGTAAATTAAGTTTTCCCTGCCTTAACGTACATGATAAGCGAGTGAAACGGACAAGCGAGCGTCGCACTTTTCCCTCTTACATCTAACTTTTCATATGATCAATTAGTTCTCAGCAATAAAAGATGTCAAACTCAAATAATGAAGCTAGAACCCTTCTTGCACTTCAAGCCCTTCAAAATGACCCAGAATTAAGTTTCCGACGCGCCGCAAAAATCTACGAAGTTAGAGTGGGAGGCAAGAAGTTTGAATCCAATATGAAATATCTGCCTTCTCGCTCTAGTCCTGCCAGAAGCCTGACTAGCTATATCGGGTAGATATCTAGTCCAGGTAGGCAGCTAGCCAGCTTGATTAAGTATACACAGAGCGAAGAGATAGCTCCCGACCGGTTTAGCATGGTGGCGGGTACTTGCGCCTTGATTCAAACTTCTTGCCTCCCACTGTATAAAGCATGATACCTTTGAAACTCTATACTTCCCCCGAAGCGTCCGGCAAAATATCTTTAAAACTCTAATATATTATTCCTTGGTGTCACAACCTGATTCAGGGTCCCACTAAGGAAATGTAAAGCACATATATATGGCTCGCCTGCTTGGCGCACCTTTGAGAAATTCGGGCTTTCAAAGCCTCCGGCATTTATATTCTCGGTGATTTCTGTGGCCCTTGGGCCCGACGCCGTTCCAGATGGATACGTTCGCGGAGTGCCGAATTCCCGTTTGTCATATTGCAAATGCCAGAGAGTTCGGTGCAGGTCGACAGTGGAAGTCAACGTAGATCGTTTCGCACGTTAACCCTAAGCAATGTATCTTGAAATAGTAGACGTTCTGAACTTCAGTGGCCATCTGCCAATGGTCGGCAAAGCATCGACACTTATTGTATGTGGAGGTTCCTGTCCTTTATCAAGGAAACAACTTCATATGTGGGACCGGGGTTAGTCTAAGATTTGGGTTTTCGGTAACGAAAAGAGATAATACAGGGCTGCTGTGGGAACAAATGGTCCGTGTTCGAGCCACGTAATCCTTATATTGTTGACTCCTGTGATGAGAACCTAGATAGGCCATGAAATCGTACCGGTATATATTAGCGTTTACGCCGCTCAACTCTCGATAACCTCTTCCACAATAACTCGTCACAACTGACAGCAACATTGGCAACAGTTGACAAATTCCTGTGCACTGGTGCGTCAAATGTCTCGTATCTAGAGAGAACATCTCTAATCTCCGTAACTGGCCATCTCTCAGTAACCATGAAGCGCTTTCTCATTGTCATCCTCGCTGCCATTGCTGCGGCCAGCCTGGCAGTAAAGAGTTACCCCCGAGACGCACCAGAGCTCCACCATTTTGAAGTTCGTCAGAGCTGCGCTTACCCGGCTTAATGCCATGGCGGATGCGGTACATGCTACCAAGGAATCAACCTCTGCTGCCCTCAGGGCATCCATAAGTCGTGCTTCGGCTTCCCATGCTGAGCTGCTTTCATTTGCTGCAATTCCCGGGGCGATTACATTCGAGTCTGACTGGAGAAAGATGACGCACACAAGCACTTTGCTCCGCCTTGGGGTCGCTGGGCAAACCGTGAGTTGCAGAGAAATAGAAAATTGACAAAAGGGCTATTGCATAATCTTGCAAGCACAGTTTGTAATATACGTCTGAGGCTCTTGACCGAATGAAATGGCAGACAGCCGCAAGTGTTTGACAAGCGTGCCAATAAAAGCGCCAGAACGGAAGGTTAATGTCAAACGACCAGAACATATTGAGCAGAAGGCATATGCTGGGGTGTCACTTGCGGGTCAGGGGTCTTGGGATTACGCATACATATGTAGTACAGTGGGATGCAATAAGTTTGAATACCTTTTGAAGTACTGATACCCCCTGTCTAGCCTATTTGGAGTTAAGCCTGTTTCTAATCTAAGGAAGAAGTTCGATCTAGCCAATCACTATATTCTTATTAGCCGTGCAAAAGCTGATAAGTAGGTAGTAGCTGGCTTAAAGAGGCTAGCAGTAAAAGAAGATACACGCCCGGTATTCAAACTTATTGCATCCCACTGTATGCAACGAGGGGGTAGAATAAGGTTTGAAAGTCAAAGACATGGATTGAGACTGTTGTTCCAATCCCTGTTAGCGGGGACATCGTACATATACTGCGACCCTCACTTAGCGACGTACAAATTTAGGTGCCAGGAGCAGTGGGACCCCTGTCTGCACCTAAGTTGACACATTGATATCCTTCGGGGAGTTCACCCGATGGCCCTCGCGGTCATATCACGTGCACCCCACAAAAAACTCATGCAAGGCATTAGCCCCCCAACGGATACGGACTAATCATAGTCAGATCACATCGCAAAGAGGATCATGATACTCTAGGAGCTACTATAATCTAGGATTACTATAATCTAATTACCTTAGTAATTATCTTAGATTACTTTTAGTATATAAGACTATATTTATTTAATATTAGATAGAACTTAGCTTACTAGCTATTAATAAAATGTCTTTATATTAATAAGCCTAGTATATATTACTTAATTATTAAGAGATATAATACTTTATAATACTTAGTATTATATCTTATATAATTTATAAATATAAACTTAATATAGACTAGTTTACTTATTTAGAAACTATAATTATTATATATTAATAGCTTTTATTTAAAATATATTATATAATATTAAGTAATACTTATATAATAGTATCTATTACTTTAACTTAAGCTTTTACTATAAGATATACTTAGTAATATATTATACTTAAGACTTCTTAGTATAATATTAATATCCCTATAGAGACTAATAAGGAAGATAAAGAAAATATTATCTTAACTTATCTAAATACCTATAAAAAGGAAATTAAAAAACTTAAAAGGAAACTTAAAAACTTAAATAACTAGTATAATAAACTGCTAGATAGTATTAAGAATAATATATATATTATTAAAAATAAGATTAAGAAGCTAGAAAAATAAATAAAACTATTTTTAATTTATATTAATAAAATTAATAATAAAGTAGAAAAGAATTAAAAGCTTTATAAAAAGTATATTAAGTATATAAGCTTATTTACTATTATTAAAAAAGACTTTAAGAAAATCCTTAAATTATAATAGCTAAATCTATATAATAAAAATCTTAAAAAGTTATAGGAATTCTTAACTAGCCTATAAAGTTACTATTTATATTACATTATTTAGTTTATTATAAATAAACTTAAAGTATAATATACTATAAAATTCTTAAGAATAAAGTATAATAATTATTTAAACTTATTATTTAAGAATATATTAATAAACTATATAAAGAATAATAAGAAATAACTAAATATATTTATAAGAAGTATAAAAACTTTAAAGAAGAACTATATTATATATATAATATAATAAATAAAAAATATTAAGTAGAAATAAAAATCTAATAGCTTAAATAGAAAGGGTTAGCCTTTACCTACCTTATAAAATACTATTACTAAGTATTTAAACTTAATTAGAATAAAGAAGCTTATATAGTATAAGTATATTTAAGACTAAAAGAAGAAATTAAAGATATTCTAGTTAATATTAAACTTAAATCTAAGAATTTAAATAAACTTACTTTTATAGTAATTAAAATTAATAATTAATAATATAAATATTAATATAAGAAATAAGCCCTTAAGAATAGAGGTATATATAACCCTAAGTAAAATAAAAGCTAGCCTAATTAAGGAAAGAAGTAATAAATTAATATATAGTATAGTATAAAACCAGAACCTATAGTCCTTAAAGCTATATAAAAAAATAATAGATATAAACTAAGAGATATATTAAGGATTAAATATTATAATTATAATAAGTTTAAATACTTTATAAATAAGTATATTTAACCTAAGTAGCCTAAAAATCCTAATTAAGGTAAGTAAATATTAAGAATAATTAATAAACTAGAGCCCTAAATAGCTATATAAACCTAGATCCTAGGAATAATATAAAACCTATATAATACTATAAAAATAAAAGAAGAAAATAGTTAAGTTAAGAAGAAATAAAACCTATATTATAATAGCTTAGTTTAGGAACTATAAAATATATTCCCTATATATAATAAGGTATATATAAATAAACTAGATTGTAGAACTTAAGAGAAATAAAATTAAATTTAATAAGAATAATATACTTAAAGAATAGAGAATAAAGGGATATATTATAAAAGGATAGCTAGATATAAGGAAAATAGAAAATAAAAAATCTATAATAATCTTAAACTCTAAGAATAAATAAATACTTAATAGAAGAAAAGATAGTATAATAAGAAGAAACTACTACTTACTAAAACTCTAGGCATAATAAAAAAAGAAAATAAGAAACCCTTAAAATAGAAAATTAGAGAATACTTAAAAGACTTATAAGGGAAGGAAGCTACCCTTAATAAGGGCAAGTAAGCAGCCTAATAAGTAGATAATATTCTAGTTAGAATTATTCTATAAGATATAAAAGAAGTAGTAAAAAAGGAATAAGAAGCTAGAAACTAAATCTATACTTACTAATACTATAATCCTTAAAGTATAAGATATAGAGGAGGTATAGTATAAGTAAACATATAATACTTCTACTAGTAAAAAGAATATCTAAAAAGGAAGTAATAATAACTTTATAACCTATTATTTAATAAAATAGAAATAAGAATATAGACTTTAAAGGAAGAAAGATATATTTAAGAGGCTAGGGAATATAGTAATATAAAGGAAATTAATCTATTATATATTTAAGTATATTATATAGTTAATACTATAAACCTACTTTATAAAGAACTTAAATTTAATAAACAAGATAATATTAAAATATTACCTATATACCTAGAATATTATAAAATATTATAGATATCTTATAAGTATAATTAATATACTATATATAAATAAAATAAGGAAGATAATAATTACTTTCTTATACTAATTCCTAGAATACTTAATAATAAACTCTACTTATAGAAAGAAACTAATAGCTACTTAATATATCTTTAATATAAGAGCCTAGAAGTTATAAAAGTATAATATAAAGAAATATAATAAATAAATAAAAACTGCTAGGAAATTTAAAAGATAATAGGAAAAATTACTAAAGTAGAAAAAGAATATTAAAAATAGATTTAAAATAGATAATATAATTACTTAATAAAAGAATAAAAGTATTAACTATTAGACTTATAAAAGCTTAATAATATTATAATTTAAGAAAAAGAACTTAATAAACTAAAAGAATCTCTTAAGAAATTATATAATACTAAAGGAAAACCTAGTAATAAATACTTTAATAAGAAATAAAGCTTAAAGAATAAAGAATATATTAAAAATTACTATAAAAAAGTAAATTATAATAATAAAGATTATAAACTACTATATTAAATAAACTTAAAAAATATAATTTTTTTTTTTTTAAGTTTATATATTAGCTTTAAAAGATATTTAAGCATCTTTAAAGTCTATTATAATTTAAATATTACTTACCTCTTAGGTAATAAAGCTTTATTAAGTTAATATTATTAAGTTAGCTGCCTTAATTATAGCCTAAACTTAACTACACTTAAGCTAGCTAGAGAGCCTTGCTCTTTAGCTAGGCTAGATCTTCCTCTTGTAACCCACTTTAAATAATACTACGCTTCAATCGTCTAACACGCTTCAGCAGTAAGTCATCCAACCCGCCTTCTGATCGCAGCCGCTAACAACATCACAGCTACACCGTCACGATGCCTATTGTCAGAAGAAGCCTACAGTTCGATCCCGACAAGCCTGATCCCGGCAAGCCTTATCTAACAGAAGGTAAAAAATATAATATATCTTTTATAATATTAAAGCTATAAAAAAGTAAATAGTAGGAATAAAAGAGATTTAGACTAATAAGCACTCTAGGAGCTATATAAAATAAAAAACCTAACTGCCTAGTATTATAAGCTTAAATTAAGAAAAGATAGCTAAATACTTAGATTAATAGTAAAATAAAGAAAAACTTTATTAACTTAAAAATAGTTATAAAGCTAGGGTTATTATAAAGAAAGAAATAATAGCCTTATTACCTTATTAATATAAAAGGATAGCTTTTTAATTATAATAATAGTATTATAAATTAAGAGATTAATTACCTTAAGGTCCTTATTAAAAGAAAGAATTAAGAAATAAGTTTTAATATTATCCCTTTAGGAAAAGAAATAGATATTTTACTTAGAATTAGCTAGCTTAAATAATAAAACTTGTATATTAATTAAAGAACTGGCTAAGTTATATTTTCTAGTAATATTAATAGTAATAGTAAAATAATTATAATAAGTAATAAGAGATCTTATACTTTAACTAAAGAGAATAGTAAAGATAAATATAATAAAATAAAGTTACTACCTTTAAAAGGAGTATAATATAAGTATAAAAAAGATATATAATAGAAAATAGAAATCCTTAGTATTCTCTAGAAATAAGACCTATAAAAAGAAAAAAAAAATAATAATACTAAACTAGAATTAACTTAAGAATATACTAAAAGAATATTAAGTATATAATAAATTATTTAATAAAAAACTAAAAATAAAAATCCCTAAATATAATAAATAAGACTATAAAATTAACCTTATAGATAAAAACTTATTATTTTAAAAGCTTTATTTACTTAATTAAAGAGAGTTATAAGTTTAAAAGGAATATATTAATAAGATACTAGAAAAAGGCTATATTAAGAAATCTAGCTTATTATTAGTATTATTTATATTTTTTATATTAAAGAAAAATAAAAAAGATAAACTAGTTATTAACTATTAATTAGTTAATATATATACTATTAAAGATTAAATCTTACTTCTACTTATTATAGAACTTAAAGATTAATTATAAAGAAAAAAGATCTTTATAGCTTTAAATTTAAAAGAAATATATAATCTTATTTAAATTAAAGAAAGAGATAAATAGAAAATAGTATTTAAAACTAGATTTAAACTATTTAAATATATAATAATACCTTTTAGTCTTATTAATATACTTATAATATTTTAATAAATAATTAATAATATACTTTAATAATACTTTAGTATCTTTATAGTCTATTACTTAAATAATATTTTAATTTTCTTAAATAATAAAGAAAAATATAAGAAATATATTTATAAGATTTTAAAAATATTATAAGATATTAAACTATTAGTTAAATTAAAGAAAAGTTTCTTTTATATTATTAAAATAGACTTTTTAAAATATATTATTTTATTAAATAAAATTAAAATAAAATAAAGAAAAATTATAGTAATAATAAAATAAAAAAAACTTAATAATATTAAGAAAATATAAGCCTTTTTAAGATTTACTAATTACTATTAATAATTTATTAAAGACTTTAATAAGATTACTAATCTATTAATAGAACTTATTAAAAAAGATAAGAAGTTTAAATAAAATAATAAAGTATAAAAAGCCTTTAAATAGCTTAAAGAAGCTATTCTTAGTAAACTAGTTTTAATAATATTTAATCCTAAGAAAGAAATTAAACTAGAAATAGACTTATTAGACTTTGCACTAGGAGAATAAATTAGTTAATAAGATAATATAGGGAAATTATATCCTATTATATTTTACTTATATAAGCTATATAAAGCAGAACTTAATTACCTAATTTATAATAAGGAGTTCTTAGCTATAATTAACTACTTTAAGGAGTTTAAATACTACCTTATAAGAAGTAAGCACTAGATTAAAGTATATATAAACTATTAAAATATCTTTTACTTTATTATAATATATAAACTTAACTAATAATAACTATATTATATAAAATACTTATATAAATTTAACTTTATAATTATTTATAAGAAAGAGTTAAAAAATAGAAAAGTAAATATAATTAGTTAATAATTAGATTATAATACTAGTACTATAAAAGCAAGAGAATAAATACTAAAAATAAATAAAAGAAGGGAATATAAATTTACTTAATAAATATAAACCTTAAGATAGATATAAATAATAATAATATAGAAAACTCTTAAGAAAAGGAAAAATAAATTTATTTCTAAATTTTATTTATATCTATTATATAGATATTAAGGAGTTATAAAGACCTTAAAAAGACTGCTATAATAAAGATATAAGATATTAAGAAAGGAAGTAGAAATAGTAGTTAGAAAATATAACCTTTATAAGAAGACTAAGTCTTAATAATATAAACCCTATAAAGAACTATAACTGCTACCAGTAGTATAATAGCTATAAGACTTAATTATAATAGATTTTATAATTAAACTATCTTTATTAAAAGAACTATTAACTAGAATCTTTTATAATAGTATTATAATTATAGTAAATTAACTTATAAAGTTCTTCTATTACTTACTGTATTAAGAAGTAATAAATATTAAGGAACTTGCCTATATAGTATATAGGTATATTATTAGTATATATAAAATACCTATAGAAATCCTTTTAAATAGAGGATTTATATTTATAGCTAAATTCTAGTAAGTACTTATATTACTCTTAGAATTAAACTATAGACTTATAACAGCCTTTAGACTCTAAGTAAATAAAGAAATAAAATATATAAATTAGATAATTAAGTAGTATTTATAGTATTATATTAATTATAAATAAGAAAACTAAATTAAGAAGCTATTATATACCTAGCTAGTATATAATACTGTATTGAAAAGTTAAAATGTCTTTGCAGCAATACGCGAGGTATAGCCAATAGGGTCTCATATAATGAGAGAATACAATATAATGCTTATTTTTAGCATATTATAATACAAGGCATTATACACTACACTAAAAAACACAATAACCTTAAAATTAAGTCTTAAGGTTATATAGCGCTACTGCCTTAAACCTTATAATTTAACTAAATAAGTAGCCTTAATCTATAAGTATAAAAAAGATATTTCCTTTAGCCTTAGTAGGCTAAATGCCTTCTTTATTATTACCTAGTTAAGGTAATTATTACTAAGGCTTTAACCTAAATAGATTATCTTAAAATAGGCTAAAAACCCTAAAATCTATTATAAGATATACTGCTATGCAATTAATATTAATAATAGCTAACCTAGCTATAACTATTTAGTTAAGGCAGTTAATGCTTATATATTTAGTAACTTAATAAAAATCTATAGCTTTAAGCTTAATATTATATTAATTTTTTAATCCTTCTTAAGGTATTATAAAATTATAAGAGAATACTTACTATATATTAATAAACTATTAATAATATAGTAAGTTAATCTTATAATCTTTAGCTATTAAGTATAACTACTTAGTATTAATAAAGATAAAGCTAAAGATAAAGCTAAAGATAAAGCTTTTATTAATTATATTATAGATTAAATAGAGGCATTAAAAGACTTAGTAAATTACCTAGAATAGAGTTAATGCTTATTAAAGTAATAGTAAGCCTTTATTAATAGCATTATATTAAGCAGTAATAATAGTTTATACTAGCTGTAATTTATAGAGTTAAAATATACAGTTATAGTAGTTAATTTAGTAGTATAAATGTTATATTGCAGGAATTAAGAGCTATTATAGTATAAAGGAGAGAAAGTAAGAGGGAAAAGAGGGGGAAAAAGGCAAATTAGAAAATGAAGGTTTTAGCGTTAGGAGAAAAACTGTAAATGTTAGTAGATTAAAGCTAGCTTAGCAGGTTAGTAATAGATTGGATTAGGTTATAAGGCAATGCAGTGTAGTATAGGGAATACAAATTAAGGGTAAATACAGCTAATTAATACTTGGGATAATACTGTATATAATAAAAGCACTAAGCTTATACTAGCTTATATTAACTTTAAATATATACTAGATATATACTACAATGCTCCCTGTTTATACTAATAGTATACTGATGTTTAGCTGGTCTTTACAATTATAGACTAGTTACATGCTATATAGTATAATTAATTCTGCTTTCTATTACTACTAACGCTAATATTATAACTTTAGGTCTTTAACTTTAGGCTTCTAAACCTATATAAAACTTAATATATTTTTCTTTTAACAGAACCCTGCAATTACCCCTCTCTTATCTATTTTACATTATAGCAGCTTAGTCTTCTTTAGTACCCTTTTAGCCTGCCTTTAGATAGCCTTAAGCTACTTATTATATAAGCTGCCTTAAATAGCTATAATAAAGTTGCTTTTATTAATAGTTAAATCTATCCCTTTAAGTAACTTCCCTTTAAGCTTATTAAGTTGCTTTATCTTGCTATTAAGAAAGCCTCTCTTAATTAACCTGTAGTAAGGCTATATAACCTTAAAGACCTTATAACTAAAGGCTACCTACTTAATGCAGCTAATATTATCCTTATACTACTAGATTAATCTAATTTCTATAGCTATATTATGCAGATTAATATAATTATTTCTATTAATAAATAGGTTAATTATAGGAATTACTTCTTAGTAGTATCTTATCTGATATGCCCTATTATCTTAGGCTAGTTGTAGGCTTCTTTAGATAGGCATTGTAATAGTGTAGCTGTAATGTTATTAGCGTCTGCGATCAGAAGGGAAGGCGGGTTGGATGACTTACTATTAAAGCGTGTTAGACGATTGAACTGTAGTATAGATCAATAGAGTAGTGTTTAAAGTGGGTTGCAAGAGGAAGATCTAGCCTAGCTGAAGAGCAAGGCTCTCTAGCTAGCTTAAGTGCAGTTAGGTTCAGGCTGTAATTAAGGCAGCTAACTTAATGATATTAACTTAATAAAGCTTTGCTGCCTGGGAGGCAAGTAATATTTAAATTATAATAGACTTTAGAGATGCTTAGATACCTTTTAAGGCTAATATGTAAACTTAAAAAAAAAAAATATACTACAATGCATAGTAACTTAAATTAATTAACCCTATAGCAATACTTAACAGTAATAATCTAAAGAATCTATATAATAAACTTTAAATAGAACTTGAATTTATTAGAAAATAGATATAATAGTATTATAACCTTAAAAGAGTAAAAGGTTTTACCTTTTTAAAAGGAGATATAATCTACCTATCTACTAAGAATATTACTATAAAATAACTAAGTTATAAACTTAACTTTAAGTATATTAAATCTTATAAGATTATTAAAAAGGTCTTAAGAAATAACTATAAATTAGACCTATTACTAAGAGTTAGGCTTTATCTAGTCTTTTATATTTTACTTCTTAAATTAGTAAAAGGAATAATATAAATTAGAATATATAATAAACTAATAGAAATTAAAGGACTAGAAATATATAAAGCAGAGGTAATATAAGATATAAGAAAGACTAATAAGAAAATAGAATACCTTATTAAGTAGAAGAACTACTTAGAAAGTAAAAATATATAAAAACTACCTAAATACTTTATTAATACTTAATAACTTTTAATAAAGTTTTACTAATATTAGAATAAGAGATATTAGTAAATATAAAATTCTAGTTAATTATATTAAGAGCCTAAAGAATGCCCAAATGGCCTGCAAATGCGCTTTTTCAACTGCAATTCGCCCGATACTCTTAGATACTTTGTGGCTACTAATAAAGCCAGGACATTCAGTGTCTTGTCCCATAAGCAAGGCCAAGAAGTAGAGACAAGTTTATTCAAAGAGATCAATGGCCCCATCTGCTTTTGGATGTATATGCCTATCAGCGGGGGTGAATATCTTACCGATATTTGTAGGCAGGCAGGGCGCTTGATACTTCAGATCGAAACTCTAGGGTTAACAGTATAATCTCCTTTCATCTGTCTCATGCTAGGCCAAGCTAATGAACTATCTTAGTTCACCACAAATCGAGAACGCACCGCCGTATTCAGACTCTACAGACATGCCAGTGTTAACACACAGCGCATTGCTGCCATACCTCGCAAGCCATCCTGTATCTATTATAATCAACCTGATGCCTGTGGCACACGCAACGTGGACTTTATTGCTCTAGAGAATAGCAATACCACTGCCTAAGACAACATTCCAAGAATGCCTATATCTGTCTCTCCTTATCCCTATACACAGAGCAACGAAATTTGGGTACACACCTCTTGCAGCATGCGACGCCTGACCGGTATTCAACCATGCATCAATACCTCCGCCTCTCACCGACCGGTTGTTGGCATGCTTCTCTCTTACCATGACGGTCACTGTGAATCTATTGGTCAGTTCCGCCTGGACTGGAGTATCAAACCTATTGCAGTTGGCGAAACCGATAAGCTGTATATTTCCGGTAAAAGGACCAAGAAAAGCTGGGGTTATGTGGCGAGTGTCACGACGCAGGCGCCCCTTGATCGAGGAGTAGGCTATTAGCTTAATGTTGCATAAGTTGGAGTTTTAGAGTGGTGGTTCTCATCTCGGCATAGTGTTCTCTTTTATAACAACATTCGGCTCAATTAAACTGTCAACTAGCTAAGTCCATAGACCAGGAAAGTCCTATCAATATTCCAAGCTGGCCACTTGCTGTTTAATACAATTGTTCAAGCGATCTGGCTACACCTGATGAGAATAATCACTACCCAATCTTTCTCCGGCTAAAGTAAGTTGTCTTTCTACCATGGTAAAACCAGACCCTTTCTCCCTGATATTCGCCTGCCTCCCAATTTTCTTTCTTAGTAGTCCTCCGTTTATTACTGATATCGCGGAATACATACTCATCAGAGGCCCGAGAAAAATTATAGGTAATCTTCTCGACTCTGACTTTAACAGGTTGACTTCCGCTCCCATCACCGCTATAGCTGGAAGGGCCGGCCTCCTTCTCCCCATAGTACTGGTCCTGGTTTTGAGTCGGCATGCCGGACATATAACTCTCGGACGCTCCCCATCCAGCGCCATTCGAGGTCAACTGGTCTAAGGACTGACTGGGAACGACAGGAGCCTGACGCAGCGGGTAACCGTTCTTGATGCGCTGGATCGCATCAGGGAAAACAACAGCGGCATATGACGAGTTAGCATCGATGTATTGTCTTTTATCAGCTTGAGCAGCAGTTCCGTGCATGGGAACCAGTTAGTCACCGCGTGCATCAATGAACCACATGCAGAACGACACTCCAACTGTTATCATGGCCCAAATCCACATCAGACCATCCCTCTGGATACAGCATCAAGCTGCATCAAGCGCCTGTTCCTCGACTTCCTGCACACTGCCACTTAGGCGCTTGCATTTAACCCAGAGCAAAGCTAATAGGGTGTGGTTATCCTAGTTATAGCGCTTTACCACTATGTCTACCCGTCGCAGTGATCCATCGGGCGAGGACTCAGGGGTTACTGAGTATACATCCGGATCGTAAAAGGCGCGTTGCAGAACAACAAACCAGAAAGCTGAAGACTTATATTCAATGTCTTCAACGGCCTCCTCATAGTGTTTTCGCAGCAAACCACTTTGGAGAATTGTCATGCTTATTGAAACTCTTAAAGACTTGCTTGGTTAATTGAAGTCAAGGTTGGAGATAGAATCGATAGTACTTTGTAATGAAGTTTAAAAACGGTACGGGAATGACCTTTGTAAAGCAGATGTTTGAAAGACGAGATGCGTGACGATGTAGTCATGTATCGGCTCCAGCATTTAAAGGCAATCTTATATACGTTGTAATTGCCCTGGTGTGCAGCCATAGATAGTAAGCGCCGTACCCGGCTAGTTAGCGCGAAGCTTCAGGTTTACATGAACCTGAAACCTGGCGCTTGTATAGGTGCTTCGGTGTTTTGACAGATTACTATATGGCGCGCGCTTACAGGACATGACCTTGTGCAAGGTGATCATTTTGATAACTCTAAGCTTATAGATCCTTGTTATTCGTAATCAGCTAGGAGTGTTCTCATCTCTTCCTTTTATGGCAAGGGCCGGGAGCCTAGGATTCATTACGCGCCCATGTACGCAGATATTCTTCGACCAACATCCAAAAATAGGTTTGAGAAGGATGGCCACTTCCACGGAAGAAGCAAGGCCGATCGAATGTGACTTCGAGCTGGGTTTGGAGGCAATGAGCTGGGCACCATTCTCCCCGGCGTTTTCCGGGCTGGCCCCACCACCAAGATCAATAAAATCAGCGCTTGTCCGATGCGTTTGGCGGAAACGTTGGTTGGAATTTCGGTGGCGATCAAGAACTAGGCTTCAATCAAATAAACCTTCTGCATACATAAATGGTTCGGACATAAAGGCTCGTCCCATGCAATTATTATCTGGAGCACGGCGTCAAAACTACTATGACATCTCGTCTTTGTTAAATATATTGGGGTGCCTATCGGAAACAAAACCAGGACAAAGTGGTAACTTCTGCCAAATCGCCAGATGAGTAGCCATCTAGATAACGTGTAATGGTTGGCCTCCTGCATGAGAGAAGAAGCAACTAGCCGACTAATGCGACCGCGACATGCAATCACCAACTGCTGTGACAATTACCCTACGGTGACGAGTCTGATTGGCGCTAACGCCATCAATCAACCTCAAAACAGTTGACAAGCCGCGTCCTACTTGTTCTGCCAAGGGTACTTCTAGAGTGACTGCAGGTTGTAAATATTTTTGTGAGTGCTCATTCTGGGGTCGCAGAGTATAGCACCATGCCCCAGTCACTCTCTCTTATCATTATGGCAGCCTAGCCACTGTATTCTTCACCATTCCAATCGATCTACCTGACGTATTCCGTAGCCGTCTTACATGATCGGGCTCGCCATGTCGCGACTCTTTTCTACTTATAGCATAAGGTAATTAGATGACTGGAGTTTAGTGCTGCCCTACTATTTCCCCACTACTGTACGCAGTCGTGGTGGTAATTCGACGAAATACAACAAATCTGACCCGTGCACGTTGCCGGGTCGTCCGTGCACGCGTCATGTCTGCGTATTTCGTTAAATTACCAAAATACTGGTCTGTACACCACGCATAACATCTCAAGCACTTCCCGTTAGACCCCTTTTTCAAAACATCATCCACTATAACAGTATAAAGGCAACAGAATCCAGTGCATTCTTAAGATACTAAAATAATGGCTAACACTAGCCTCCTCGATAATCTACAGCTCTTCTTTGATACCAGCGCCCGTCTCCTAATCTGCACTAGAGAGAGCTGCAAATTTGCATTATCTAATGGCCCTTGCCCAGTGCTACAGTCCAAAATCAATTGTTGTATAATTGATTTAATTTACCCTACTTTACAGGGAGTTGACTTGAATTGACAAGGGATAGACTTGAATTTTGAAAAATGGTCTAGCGTTGGGGTAGAGTGGACCTCAACAGGTGGTTGACTTGGATTTCTGATTGATGGTTATTCACACGTTCAGGCAAGACAACACCTCAACAGCAGCGCGTTTGAGTTTTGACTCCTGTCTATCAGCATCTGTCACAACGGATGTAAGATCTAACAAATAAATTTTTATTTTTTTTGCTCTTTTTTAGAAATATCCGTCAGACCATGGCACTCAAGCCTATCACGGAGCTTGGCCCTTCCAATCCTATATACGGTATTTAACATTAGAACATTCACATCCAGCCACCAATGGATCGGAACAGCCATTGATCCGTAAAACCACGGATCTCAACAGAGGGCCCAAGAAGTCGAGCAGCTAGCGGCTGCTGGTGTTGTTCGGGCAGCAAAAGCTGCAGAGGTCGGTCGAGGCAGCGAAAAGCTGCAGGTGAGTGTGACGGTGAGGGTGCGACGACCTTCAATGTCGAGCGGCAAGATGCCGCGAATGTCGAGGTAAGAAGAAAGGTCAACTCTCTGAATCCCTTTCTTCCAGCGACTGTTAGGGTCCCGTTAGCCCCACAGTTGCTTTTGTTGCTATTTTAGCCTGCAAAAATTCTCTACCCTAGCAGAGCGCTAACAGCGGGTGCCAAGGAACAATTTGGCTGTTGAAGATCCACCATAACTTGACGTACTGTAGGGTAGGCCCTCACCCAGAGATTTACAGACAAAGGGACAGTAGGAAGCACTCAGCAATAAAGAACACAGCAGGCAGCGGACAATATCTTTACTTTATACGTCTTCAAAGACAGAAAGTCAGTAAACTCCCGTCAAATCCATCTTCCTGGCAGCACATTACAATAACATCCCGTTGCAGAACTGCTGACAAACCCAGTTGAAACCTCACTGCCTGTTGTTCTGCTATACAGGTCCATGAATAATAGTCCTTACTTATAGCCATATCTATAAGTGCATAATGGCCTATAGATCAAGGTTGACTGATAGGCTTATACATCTGAAACTCTGTTTCTGTTGATTATCTTTATTTTTAATATCTCAACGTCGTTTTTCAACGTTTACAGTAAACAAGCAAATATACAAACTATGCTTTCCCATTGGTGCCCGGTTCAATGCGTACTGTTCTCGTATATACTCTTTATTTCTAGAGTAAATAACTCCAATTCAAATTCATTTTTACCTTACTTCTAACGCGACTCAAGCAACAGATCGCTAAACAATGAACCCCTTCACTCTCTACCAGGATGACAAATCTTCCCCCCCTCAGTATAGTGCAACCGTCAAGAGCGTCGAAGCGTCTATTGCTCCACCGCCATGCAAGTGCGTCGACTGCCAGAACGGATTCTACACTGTCAAGGGACAATATAACCCAGGCCTATCCTATCACCGCAGACTTTCTAACAACGAGGCAAAGCGCAGTGTGCTCTCGGCTATGGGAGACATTCATTATCAGTAAGCCTCACTTACAACACATATCGACGGCTTTAGTGATATCTTGTTAAGTCAGTGGAAAAAGCGAAGCCAGGCAAAGCGAGAGGCCTTATTAAAGGAAGCAGCTCCAGAGCTCAAGGAAGACCAGTAGCTCCTTCTACGGTATTTATATACATAAAAGGCTCTATATATATATAAGGAGCCTAACTCAGAAATATTAACTCCTTTTACCTTAGCTAAATATATAAGTTATAAAAACTAACCTAGTAGTCCTTTTTACTCTACTTTATTACAGGACTGCTTATACTCTCTAGTTATAGGCAGCTTTTAATAGTAGATAGCTTACTCTTAGCTAGGCAGATAGTTAGTTTAATATTGTCTTCTTAGCTAAATGCATTGCTATATATAGATATTAATATAGATTACTAGTAGACTAGGAACAAGAGGCTATCTATTAAGGTGACACTCTTGGATTTCCTAGGGCCATTCTAGTTCTTAAAGCGTAAGTATACCTAATAGAGGTTCTCTATAGTATTATGGAAAAGATCCTCGATAGTGTAGACCCTTTATAACCCCCTTAGGTGATACCGAATCACAGCTCGTAAGGCAAATGAAGGTATTCAGAAGGGTATGCCGGATCAATTCTCAGAGTGGGCCTTGGTGTTGTGGGATAAACACCAAGACCCGGATTAACTATAACCCACTATCCAGGAGGGCTGTAATTCTTACGCATTATATAGCCAGCCTTTAAAGAAACCTTCTAGTTATCCTTAACTATTCTATTATTATCTAATATATATATTCTTAATATTAATTAATCTGTTTTAGTAATCCTCTTTAGAATCCTTTTTATTTAACTGCTTCTTTATAATCCCTTATTAATAAATTACTTAGGATGCTCTTATAAAATGTTAAGACCTAATATTATAAAAAGGTCTTATTATATAACTAAGGAATATATTATGTTCTAGATGACTAATCAGGGCAAAACATATACTAAAATAATGAGAAAATTCAGGGCTTTTAATTGGTGTGCTTACCTAAGCAATATGTGGAGAATTAAGCAAACTCTACATATTAAAGTTTTTTTTATAAAACTTTAAATATTTCTTACTAAGGAAATATCAGTGGAAAGTCATGTGACTGGGGTCACGTGATGATTATATAATGAGGATTACGTATACGAGATTTTACCCCTTAGTTAGATGATTCATAACACACTACGAAAAACCCTGTTTTTCCATTTAAGCTTTATAAGCATACTAAAGCCTAGCGCCTTCCAAATTAGGTAAAGAGTATATCTTATTTTTTTCCAAATTTTGGCGGTTTTTGTGATAGTCTTTTCATCATCATTGAGGCTACCCCGCTCTGGGAATCACAATGCCCGCTCTTCTAGAGGTCTATATAAGACCCAGGTTTTCCCACTCAGGGAACTTCTTTTTAATTAAAAAACTTATCAACTTCTCTATTACATAATATATATTATTAAATTTGGAAAAAGTCGCTCTTCTTAATAAATCTACTCTTATCTTATAAATCCTACCTTATGCCTATCTACAACACAGTTACAACCTTTTTCCCTCCTATTTCTACAGCCTCTTTTATACCTATTACAGTTATCTATCCTTCAACCTATATCGAATTCATAGGCTATTTTATTCAAGCCTTAATATAAAAAGACTTTATAAGTTTCTTTAAGATATCTGTAGTCTTTACCTATTAATTATATTTAAGATCTTAGCCTTTCTATCTAATAAAAAATCCCTTAAAGGGTATAGTATTTCTTTTAAGGCATTATACCTATCTTTTAATAATAAAGTTAACTTTATATTAATTCTTATTAATAGATTTTCCTTCTATAAGTCTAGGCTATTTATTAATAAAGTTATTAGTATATGCTAGAAAGAGATACTTTACTAAGATAACTAGATAAATCTTTTACTAATCTAGAAGCTTTAATTTATAAGCTAAGTTATTTATAACTTATTTAATATAAAAGAGATTAGTTTAATATTATAACTACTTCTTTAATAGCTTTCCTAGGAGATTATAGCTTTTATAAAGTTATAGATAGATATAATTACTTTCCTTTAATGTAATAAAATAATACTTCTTATTATATTAATATTTTCTTTTTATTACAGTAAAATCTATAGCTAGTTATGCTTTCTTGTAAATAACCTCTTATAGATAGGGAAGACTTATAATATCCTTTATAAGAGTAATAAGATTAAAAGTGCTTATTAGCTTAAATCTATAAAGAAATTTATATATGCTTATTTTAGTTTTAGTATTATATACTCTATTTAGATTCTATTAAAGTGCTAGAAAAATGTAAAACTAATCTATAAGAGGATATTTAATATAGTAAAAATATAAGGTAATTTTAATAGTTTAGTTTTTCCTTTTAGATAGACTATTAGCTTTAAGATAATATACTATAGTTATAGTAAGTCTATATTTAAATTTACTTTATAGCTTTTACTAAAATAGTAAAGTAAACTTCTTATTATAATTTAAGATAATTACTTTAAGAATTCTTTAGTTTACTAGTAGTAACTGCTATAATAAGGTAATAGCCTAATTTTTAATACTATATATAGAGTATCCTGGAATTAAGAGGTAGTACTTACTTACTATATAAGTTATAGTTATAAGCTAATTAAAGAGATTAAATCCCTTAATAGCTTATAGGCTTTTTACTAAAGAGATAGAAGGAAGATTAATAATAAAGTTAATAGTAATAGTATATATAGAAGTAATAAGAGAATAAATTAGTATATAATTGCTAATTCTTTATTAATAGTTAATTTATCTTAAATAGTATATCTTATAATTATAAATATGCTTTTAAATTCTTATTATTAGATTGTAAATTAAAGACTTAATAACTTTCTTATTATTCTTTTAGTTTTAAGATAATTTTAATTTTTATATACTATCCTTAGGATTTTATTAATTATAGAGTGTAAAATGTATAGCTAAAGATATCTATTAATCTGCTTATAATATAGAAGTCTATCCTTTAGGGTAAATAGTATGCTGCATTTTAAAGCAAATACTATATCCTTGCTATGCAATTAATTTATATTAACTGCTTTATCTATAGTATTAAGAATTATCTTAAAAATAAACAGATACTTTATATTATTAATATATCCCTAAATAAACTTATCTTTTATTTCCTTAAATATTAGCAATTTTATACTTATATATATATTATTAAGTGCTATGTAGTTAGGGTAAAGCCTATAAGTATTTTTATTAGTCTTTAAAGCCTTTAAATAACTAAGAGTATTAAGAATAAAGTTCTTCTTTTTAAAAATATAAAAGATATATAGCTTATACTTTAAAAGATAAATTAAAGTATTAATAAGTTATCTATTAGCTTAATTAGTACTTATTGTATTTAGTGTTATTTTTTTTATAATCTGCTTTATTACTAAATAATCTATAAATACAGTAAGGAACTCTTTAAAGAAGCTAATATATACCTTAAGCCTTTTTATTACTTATACTAGCGCTGCTATCTTTAGCTTTATTAATTTATATCTTATTTCTACTGCTATTAAGGTTTTACTAATAAAATAAATAGATATAATAATATTAAAGGGAATATAAGTACTTTCCTTTTAAATATATTTATCTTTTATATAATATAAAATAGCTTTAAAGCCTTATTAAATGCTAGCGTTAAATTAAAGAAAGAAATGCTTTTTTAGATTAAGATAAATTAATCCTTTCCTAAAGGTAATTTACTCTTAGATAGTTCAAAATGCAATCTTCTCTGCTAGTATAAGATTATAGTATATTATCTTAATATATAACTTTCTCTTTCTCTTATTACTATTAATAATCTTATTATTCTTTTTTCTTTTAGCTAAAAGAGTAATCTTATACTTTTATAATAGTTTTATAATCTTTATATAGTATAGAATAAGATATTAAATATATCTTATTACTTTAATATACTGCTTAAAAGCAGTAAGCTATTATAGAAACTCTAGCTTAGTAAAAGCAGTAACCCTTTCTATAGTTATTAATAGTTTAAAAGTATTAATATAAAATCCTAATACTTAAGCACTTAGATAGCTTATTTAGCTTTTTATTAGTAAAATTAATAAGTTCTTAGAGATAAAAAGTTTAAAGAGTATATCTATATACTAAGTATACTTTTTAGTAGATTTAAAGAAAATTATAACATTATTAATAAAGGCATAGTAGAAGCTGTAATATAAATATAAAAGTTAATTTATATATTATTAAATATATATAAAAGAGTTATAAAAGCTTATAAAAGTAACTATAAATCTTTCTAGCTCTTAATAACTTATAATTATAAATCTATTTTAATACTTTAATATAACTTTAAATTAAAAGAAAAACAATAATATATTAATTACTAAGATATATATTATACTTTATAAAGCTATAATAATATGTTTTTATTTAAATAGTAAATAGCTATTAAAAATTATAACTTTATTTAAAGCTTTTAAATTAACTATAACTTAGCCTTTAAGTTTTCTATTAATAATTCTTTAAATAATAAAGATTAAAGCTATAAATAGTATTAGCTTTATTATTTACTTTATTTATTTTTAATTATAAAGCTTATTAAAGATTTAATTAATAAGATTATAATTCTTAAGTCTATAAGTATATAGTCTTTAAGTAACTTTCTATTTATACTAATTATTACCCAAGTGTTAATTAGCTGTATTTACCCTTAATTTATATTCCCTATACTATACTACATTGCCTTATAACTTAATTTAATCTATTACTAACCTGCTAAGCTAGCTTCAATCTACTAATATTTATAGTTTTTCCTTTAATGCTAAAACCTTTATTTCCTAATTTGCCTTTTTCTTCCTCTTTTTCCTTTTACTTCTTCTCCTTTATGCTATAATAGCTCTTAATTCCTATAATATAATATTTATACTACTAAATTAACTACTATAACTATACATCTTAACTCTATAAACTATAGCTAGTATAAACTGTTACTACTACTTAATGTAATGCTATTAATAAAGGCCTGCTATTACCTTAATAAGCATTAACCTTATTTTAAATAATTTATTAAGTCTTTTAATGCTTCTATCTAATCTATAATATAGTTAATAAGAGCTTTATTTTTAGCTTTATTTTTAGCTTTATCTTTATTAATACTAAATAGCTATACTTAATAGCTAAAGATTATAAGATTAACTTACTATATTATTAATAGTTTATTAATATATAGTAAATATTCTCTTATAATTTTATAATACTTTAAGAAAGATTAAAAGACTAATATAATATTAAGCTTAAAGCTATAGATTTTTATTAAGTTACTAGATATATAAGTATTAATTACTTTAATTAAATAGTTATAGCTAGGTTAGCTATTATTAATATTAATTGCATAGTAGTATATCTTATAATAGATTTTAGGGTTTTTAGCCTATTTTAAGATAGTCTATTTAAGTTAAAGCCTTAGTAATAATTACCTTAACTAGGTAATAATAGAGAAGGCATTTAGCCTGCTAAGGCTAGGGGAAATATCTTTTTTATGCTTATAAATTAAGGCTACTTATTTAGTTAAATTATAAGGTTTAAGGTAATAGTGCTATATAACCTTAAGACTTAATTTTAAGGTTATTATATTTTTTAATATAGTGTATAATGCCTTGTATTATAATATGCTAAAAATAAGCATTATATTATGTTCTCTTATTATATAAGACCCTATTGGCTATACCTTGCGTATTGCTGCAGAGACATTTTAACTTTTTAATACAAATATATACTTTACTTTTTATATATTATTTACCCTCTTTACTACGACTTTAATTTAAGGTTTCTTTTTAGTAGTCTTTATAAGCTTATATTATTAAATATCTAGTTACTTCTTCTTTAGCAGGAGTCTATGCTATTACTACTATAATGCTATATTTAAGGTATTAGATAGAAACAGTATACTAAAAATGGTTTAAAAAGAATATCCTAAACTGTAAGATATAAAATAATTTAAAAATTAAAAGGGGTAATACTAGTAGACTTATTTTTATTAATATTATTTAAAACCTTATTTATATTAATAATAAACTAATTAATAGAAGCTTACTAACCCTATTACTTTTTAGTAAGAAGGATTTATAGGGATATAAATAGATAAGAGACTGCAAATTTTTACTTTTTATAAAAATAAGAGATACTTAAGTTCTAGTAAATAATAGTAATGAATATTATTACTTAGGTCTAGAGCAGCTAAGTTATTAAACTCTACAGGGGTCAGCCAATGGAAACGCAACGCGTTTCATAGTTTAGGTTTTCTAATTTCATAAGTGCGGTACAAGAAACGCAGTGCGTTTCCATCAGAGAAATATGGGGCGAGAATGCTAGACGGTGATTGGTCAAAAACAGGAAACGCAATGCGTTTCTTCTAGTAATTCTTAAGTAGGAGTTTTGTCTGTAGTAGAATGCAAGAACAACAATCTCGAAGACAAACATCAGACCTGGAATCCAACTGTCTTTGAAGAGAGTACGACGTTCAAACCAACCGCGAGCGGATTGCTCAACATGAAGGCCAACACCGTCCTCATCTGACGCCATCTTGCTTAGGAGATCTCCGAGAAACCGATGATCATATGCACAGAGAGACGCAATGATCCGCTTTACCAGAGGCTTTCGTTCGCAGTGGCCATCAGCACTTGGCTTAGAGTTGAACTCCTCTATCAACATCGCTTTTTCCCGAGGTGACTGCGCTGTTGTGATAGCGTAGGATCTGCAGATTTCCTGACATGGGTGCCACGTATGTGTGCATAAACTGCACAAACCGCGGCCTCGCAGTGAGCGCGGCAGCTCGAAGCTATTCAGCCACTGGAAAATATCTTTTGCAAGATCGCTCCCGTGCCTATTGCAATTCGCAAATTCGTGAGTGGTCTCCAATTGTCCCATTGAAAGGAAACAGAATTCGCAACCCACCGACTTCCACCATTCTGCCGTCTTGTACACTCGATGCAGTCGTAATTCCATAGCTAAGGCCGTGGAACGTTCTTTGATATAATACTGCAGGAATTCTATAGTCCCGCGGCATTCTTTGGTAGCAGCTTGGCTTCTATTGTCAGCAGGGTGGCAAAATTAGTTACTAGTAGTTAGTTAGTTAGTAGTTAGTAGTTAGTTAATAGGAAAAATTAACTAACTATAATTAACTACTAGTTAGTACTAGTTAGTTAATTTTTTTTTTTAACTAACTTTTTTAACTAACTACTAACTAACTACTTTAACTAGTAGTTAATTTTTTCCTATTAACTAACTAACTAAAAAAGAAACTAGTTAGTACTAACTAATTTAAAATTAACTAATTTTTTTTTATTAACTAACTAACTAAAAAAAATAATTAACTATTATAAAATTAATTTAATATATTAAATAATTATATAATAAATTTATTAAGATAAAATAAATATAAATAATTATATAAGTTAAAAAATGTAAGAGGCTAGACCTAAAGGTGTTTTATAATAGGTAGCCTTGCATTAAGCTATCTAAGACTAAGAAGAAGAGAAGAAGCTGCAACTTCATTGTAAAGTTATAGCAAGTTATTTATAGTAATGTAGCCTAACGCTTAGTGCTAAGGTTATGCTATAAGGCTTATTAACCTTTTGCTAACCTTAGGCCTCTTGCTACAGTTTAGCTATAAGGGATTTGTAGCGTAAGCTGGGGCTTTAATGCAGCATAGCTGCTAATAATACTTCTTACTAAGGATTTAAACCTCCTTAGTAGTAGGCTTACTACTTATTACTAGCTAGCTAGCAGGACTATTAATTAGGCTAAATAGCCTTACTCTTAATATTATATAAAGCTTTAAAAAATCCCTTTACTATTATACTTATAATAATAAATTAAAGCTTTATATAGACTACTTTCCTCTTTATCTTTACTCCTTTTAATCTTAAAGATCTCTTTTCCTTTCTTATCTTAATACTAATAGTATACTTTATAAGTCCCCTTTCTTCTAAGCTATAGGCTTTACTTAACCTCTCTACTCTTTAATTACTAACTTTATTAGTAGTTATTAATAATATCTTAACCTTTTACCTTTATATACCTGTTTTTATCTATTGCATTAAGCCTTTACTATATTAACTTTACTTATCTATAAGAATCTTATTTATTATTGCTCCTATAAGTACTTCTTTAATTCTAATATTATATAGCTACTAACTTGCTTAGTATGCCTAACTGTATTATATGCCTTAAGGCTGCTATACTGTAGTTCCCTAGTTAGATTACCTATACTAAGGATAAGCAGGCTATTATATATCCCCTAGTTATCTCTTATACTACTATCCTTAAAAGGTAGATTTAATGCTTCTTTATAGCTGCTTTACTACTAACTTGCTTCTTAAGAACTCCTTAAAGTATACCTTTTACTAAATTAATTAGCATTCTTATAAGCTAGTAAGTCTTCCTTTAATATATTTCCTTTATTTAGTTTATAGTTTAGTTTAGTCTAACCTAAGCTATAGCTACTTAGTACTTATATTACCTATCTTTATTACTTAATTAACCTTTAGAAGGAGAAGACTTATAGTTATAATAAGATGTCCTGCTTAGAGTATAAAGAGAATAAGGTATAAGTTCCTATTAGTCTTGTTTTAGGCTTGCAGCTAATCTATCTACTAGGAGGTCATTGAAGCTTATGCTACTGGTTAAGTTACTCTTATTAAGATTAAGCAAGGATCTTGTAGCTTGCAAGCCTGCCTTGCTAAGCTTAAGGCAGCTATAGAGGTTAAGCGTAAGACTACTAACTGTAAGGCTGCTGCTTGTTTATTAGCTCTTAAGCAATATAAGGTTACTATTAATATAGCTAACTCCCTCTGCATTCTTGCTAAGATTTAGCTATAATGTCTTTCTACTAAGACTAGCTAAGAAGGTCTTAAGCTCCTTAATTAAGTTTATTCTAGTAAGGTTTATAGTAGCTTACTCCTTCCTAAGATTAACCCCCTTAAGGATAAAGATAATATTATCTTCCTTACTGTAAAGAAGGCTTAGGCTTATCTTTAGTCTAAGACTAATATGCCTGCAACTCCTCTAGTTAAGTAATGCAAGAAGGATAAGCCTATTAAGTTAACTCTTAGAGGTATTGCTGCTAATCTATTTATTATACTGCTACTAAATAGTAGTAGTACTAAGGAGGATGTAATAGTCTTTAATACTTAAGGCAAGAACTTTATTTAAGTAAGTTAACTTCTTATACCTTATAGTAGTTTAGTTTAGTTATATAGCTAAGTAGCTGCTATTATTATTAGGAATGGTTTTCTATAGGCTTATTTATTTATTGCTATTAATTTTTATAGAAGTCTTACTACTTTATTATAAGTTTATTACTATCTAGGTATTAAGTATATATTATTTTATCTAGTTAAGATACCCTTACTGCTAAAGTTAGTAGTACTATATGCTAGTGCAGTTAGTTAAGCCTAAATTAAATCTAAGCATTTATCTTATTATATATCTATAGCTATCTTTTAAAGGTAATCTTAGTATTAATACAAAGTAGGTATATATATTAAATAATTAAAGAGATTGTATCCTAGGAGCTATTATATAGCTCCTTCCTCCCTGTCTTGTAGCTAAGTTAGCAACTATTAGGTTAAACTGTCTTCTTTATCTAGCTCCTTTCCCTTTAAGTATCTTTATTACTTAAGGAATCTTATTATGTTTTTTCTAGGGTAACCTCTTTTCTTCTTTGCTATAAAGTCTCTTAAAGGTCTATTATTTATTTCTATTAGCTTATAACTCCTTTTATATTCCTCTAGTACTATTATCTCTTTTAAGCTTTTTACTAGCTTCTAGGTAGGTTTTTAGTATTCTTTTTACTTAATAAAGCCTTAATAAACCTGCCTTTTACCTTACTTCTAAGTCCTTATATATAAGATTCTCTCTACTAACTATTCTTTTTTACCCTTTATAAGAATAGCTAGTAGTTAAATATTATTATTTCTTTAGCCTAATAGTAGATCTTTTACTAACTTCTTAATAAAATTAATATTAAAGTATAGATATATTGCAGTAAGTATATCTAGCTTAATTATATTACTATTTAAGACTTTTATTACTATATACTTATAGTATAGCTAATCTAGCTTCTTTAAAAGGCAATTAGAAGTAATATTAGTTATATTTAACTATACTTTTTTACTTTCTTTAAATTACTTAGCTAGATATTACTGCTTATTTATAGTATCTTCTTATTATTATTATATTATTATAGCTTAAATTTATATTAACTCTTAGACTCCTTTTAGCTTATTAATTAGCTCTTTTACTATAAATTCTTTAGAAGCTTTAAGTAAGACTTTATGCTCTCTCTCTATAGAGAAGGGATTTATATAGTATCTATAAAGTATAAAGAAGAAGCTAGTCTTAATTAATATATATTTACAGTTATTTAATGCTAGCTATATAGCAAGTAAAACTAATTTCTAGTTATATTAGCTAAAGTCTATAAAGGCATAAAGATAAGCTTAAATCTTCTAATTAATATATTTAAAGCTTCTATTAGTTTAAGGATAGTAGGAGGTACTAAGTTATTACTTAATCTCTATAAATTTATAGAAGTATTACTAGAACTTGCTTATCTAGTTTATCTTGCAGTTACTAATAATACTTTATAGTATTTTATAGAAGTAGTAGTAGCACTCTAGGAATTACTATATATATACTTTAGTATTTATATTAGTTATTACCTTTAATATTACTACTTTAAAGAGCTAGTTATAGATTACCTAGAGATAGTAAGCTTTCTTTTTACTAGTAAAAGGAAGATTTATTATAAAGTTTATTACTAGGTTACTAAAGATTTACTATAAGACTAGTAAGAGTTATAGTAGTTTTTATTTTATTTTATATTATATATATATTCTTTTATATATATTATAGTTTTTAATAAATCTTTAATATAACTAGCTAAAATAGAATTAATACTATCTTCTTTATACTTAAGCTATAGTAATATTATAGCCTAGGTATCTAATAATACTAGAGTTATATTTAAGCTATATAATATAAGTTTAAAGCTTATCCTTAGTATCTTTATTAGGGTCTTTAAACCTATTCCCTCCTAGCACCTAAATCTAGCCTCTATAGTATAGTTTTCCTAACTTATCTATATTACATTCTATAATCTAGACTTATAATTTTAGCTTAGTAGGGAAGCAGTAAGCCTACTGCTAGATAGCTACTAGCACTTACTAGTAAACTTAGTTCTTAGGGGCTATCTAGTGCTAGAGCTTCTATAACTCTAGGTTCTTTAGAAATATCTCTTAGGGTTACTATAGCTTAGCTATATTCTTACTATCTAGTAGGTTTATATCTACTTAAATAGCTGCTACCTATAGTATCTCTAGTAGTACTTAGTATCTTCTACCTAAGACTTACTTATCTTCTAGGTCTTTTAGCTTATCTTATTTGCAGCAACTTAGCGCGTTAAGTGCTGTAGTATCTTTGCTAGCTTAGTAGGCTAGTTTAAAAGGGAATTCTGCTAATTTCTCTGCCTATTGTACTTGCCTTTCTAAGAGATCCTGTTTAGTTATAAAGAACTTAAGGTTTTTATAGTTTATAAGGATTATAAAGAGGCTATAGCTATATAGCTTTGCTCTCTAGGCTTTTAAATATTATATAATAGCTAGCATTTTCTTATTATAAATAAGGTAATTAAATTCTGCTAGAGATAGCCTTTATAAGATAAAGGCTATTAGGTAATGCTTTCCCTTAGAGTCTTCTTAAAATAGTACCCCTTTTATAGTAAAGCTAGAGCTATTAGGCTTAATAAATATTAACCTTCTAGAGTCTTACTTTACTAATATAAAGGCTTTAATAAAGCAGCACTTTAGCTCCTAGAAGGTAGCTTCTTTCTTATAGGTCTAGTAAAAGGTTATTCCTTTTTAAGTAAGTTTTATAAAAGGTATTACTATTATTAAGAAGTTTAATATAAATATCTAGTAATAATTAGTAAACTTTAAGAAGCTTTATACTCTTTTTATTAATAAGAGTATAGTCTATTTCTAGATAGCTTACTGCTTCTTAGGATTATACTTTACCTTTCTCTTTACTTTTATAATAAACCTTAGATATTTTACTTCTTTAATTATAAACTTATACTTCTTAGGGTCTAAGTATAACCTAGCTTTAATAAGCTTATTAAGAACTAGCTATACCTTTATTATATATTTCTCCTAGGTCTCTAAGGTATATATTAGTATATTATCTATATATATAGTAATAAAGTAGTTTAAGAATTATTATAGTATACTATTAATAAATCTCTAGAAGGTAGTAGGAGCATTACTAAGGCTAAAAGGATAGACTAGCTACTTAAAGGATTTAAAGTAAGTTTAAAATGTAATCTTTACTTTATACCTCTTAGCTATTTTAACTTTATAAAAGGCAGCTATAACATTAAGCTTAATAAACTACTTAATACTAGCTAGGTTTTATAGAGTTTCTATTATTAGAAGGAAAGAGTAGTAATCTTATTATAAGATAGCATTTAAGGCTTAGTAGTTATAGTAAAAGCATAACCCTCTATTAGGTTTCTTTATAAAGAGTATTAAGGCTATAGTATTTAAGCTGCTAGCTTAAATAAACCCCTTATTAAGGAGGTTAGTAAAAACTTTTTAAAGTATTATTAATTCTTCCCTTAATATAGAGTAAAGGGGCTTCTAGGGTAAAGGGGGCTCTTTTCTATTTTAATCTTTTACTAGGTTAATCTTATAGTTAATGCCTAGTTAGTAAGAAGGCAGCTGCTAAGCCTTTACTTCTAAGAAGAGATCTTTATAATCTTAAAAGATTTCCTTAGAAAGCTTTTCTTAGAGATTTACTAGTTCCTTCTTTACTAAGGCCTTCTTAATATCCTTAAGGCTAATTATACCTATTAAGTTAATAAGGTTATTGCCTTTTTACTTCTACTGCCTTCTTACTTATTAATAAGTTATAAGGAAGATAGAAGCAAAAAGTAAAGCAGCTAATTAGATTTACTAAGCTTTATTTAAGTGCTATACTAACTTAAAAGGTATTAAGATATTAGTAAGTCTATATATAATTTATTACTAGTATAATATAATTATAACTTAGTTATACTTTAACTAAGGTTTTTCTAGGTAGAGGTTACTATTTAGATTCTTAATAATATATATATATATATTACTTACTTATAACTACTAACTTCTAGCTAAAGTGCTACTATACTTTAAGCTATAATAGGCTAGCTCTTATTAATAAAGCTATAAAACTGCTACTTCTTCTTATTAATATATAAAAGATAAAGTTTTCTAATAAGCTTAGAATTAATTAAAGAGTAAGTACTATAACTGCTATTTACTAAGGCTTCTTATAGTTTATTATTAACTTTATATAAGATTATAGCTAATAGACTAAGTATCTAGCTCCTTTATATCTTCTAAGCTATTTTCTTCTTTTTATTTAGCTTTAGTACTTGCTTTTATACTAAAGCTATTTATTTTCTAACTTATTAGGGGTCTTGAAGCTATCCTTATTAGTATTAGACTAGTTAAGAGGCTATTATACAGTGCTATTAGAGACCTTCTTAATAGACTGCTTCTATAACTTTTATTTAAGATATATAGTAATAAGGTATTTTAGAGAGTTACATTAAAAGCATTATTAAGGTATCTTTATAGTGCAGTCTCTAGGACCCTGCTATTAGTTACCCTAGTTTTACTTTATGCAGTTTACCTTACCTATTATAGTATTACTATCCTTATTAGTATTATACTATCTAGACTATTAATATACAGTAAAGCTCTAGTAATCTTGCTTCTTATTTATAGAGGTTTAGTTATTTTAGTATATCTACTTAAGTTTTTATATAATATTTTAAATCTTATTAAGCTATACTAAGTATACAGTTAGTAATTTAACTGTAATTAAGCTGCATTATAGCTTCTAGTTTAATATACCTTTAAGAAAGGTAATTTTAATCTTATTATCTTAAGTACTACTGCCTGCATCTATAATAGTTTGCTTAAACTTAGGTAGAAATTATATAAATAGTATATATTCTCCTTAATAAAGACTTTACAGCTAGCCTGCTGCTTTTGCTTTAAGATCTAGATCTTAGTAGTTTTAGTTAAGATAGGCTAGGAATTCTAATAGATTATAACTTATAGATAGTTCTGCCTTATAAAAGGTATATATTATAGCTTTTAAGGTTTTATTAAGCCTTAAATAGATATAATACTAAATCTCCTAGTTATTCCTAAAGAAGGCTTAGTCTAATGCAAGTTTATTGCATATCTACTGCAACTATATAGCATATTCTTTATACTTTTTACTAAAAGTAGGTAGGTTAAGAAGTAGCTTCTTTCTAACTAGTACTACTAGAGTAGTAGGCATTATAGAGTTAGGGTTAATATCTATATTAGGAAATACTAGTTTCTCTATTATGCTTATAGTAGACCCTTTACTAGGAGCTAGCAGGTCTGCAGTAACTATAGGAGGAAGTCTAGCACTTATCTTAGCTAGCATATTACTAAAAGGCTATACTGCATTTAAAATTATAGCTTAAATAAATTTAGCTATTTTATTATTATTAAGGGGGCTATTTCTAGTTCCTAGTACTAGTTGCTTGGGTTATTGTAATATATTTATAATAAGATTGCAGCTAACTTAGAGCTAGGTATTTGTTAGGGTTAAGTCTTAGATATTGTAAGGGGCTAGACCTAAAGGTGTTTTACAATAGGTAGCCTTACATTAAGCTATCTAAGACTAAGGAGAAGAGAAGAAGCTGTAACTTTATTGCAAAGTTATAGTAAGTTATTTATAGTAATATAGCTTAATGCTTAGTGCTAAGGTTATGCTGTAGGGCTTATTAACCTTTCGCTAACCTTAGGCCTCTTGCTGCAGTTTAGCTACAGGGGATTTATAGTATAAGTTGGGGCTTCAATGCAGTACAGCTACTAATAAAAAATAATAAAATTAAATAATAAAGAGATAATTTTATAATTATATAATTCTTACCTTATAGTAAAATAAAATTATATTTATTAATAAATAATAATATTTAAATAATAATATCTTTTAAATCCTATTAAATTTTATTATATTATAAAAATATTATTATATATTTATTTTTTATTATATATGTAAATTAATAAATTAATAAGAAAAATAAGTTAAAAAGACTTTTTTATATATATAATATTAAATTAAAATATATATAAAATATATTTAATTTTTAATATT
>SRZU01000271.1:0-35855 GCA_013183765.1 Fusarium xylarioides | reverse complement strand
GTCAATTCGGGCAGAGCGTCTTGAGATGTGTCGCGAAGCCCTACGCCTTTTCCCCGACCCTGTCGATTGGGTCAACGGTTGCATCGCCTTTTCAGATGAGAAGACCTTCTATAGCACGAAGAGCGGTTGACGCCCTGTGACTATCCATCGGGACGAAGCTGTCTCTGATTTCCGATTTCTAAGACAGTCAGGGAATAGGATAAATCACTAGGGCGTCATCTGCGGTCGCTGGAAAGGTCCTAACTTCATCTTTGGATTTGACATCCCGAACAACGCCCGTAACTACTGTATCGGTCCTATTGAACACGCCAACAGCTTCCTCCATCAGGTCAAGCAGCTAACTAGCTCCAACGATGTCTATTTCCAACAGGATAACTCGAGCGTACACACTGCAGACTACACCAAAACCTATATGCAGGAGCATTTCCTGCACAGGGTTTTCCCTTGGTCACGATACAGTCCTGATCTCAATCCTATCGAAAATCTATGGCCCATAATGGAGATGTGGATAGACGATAATTACGACACAGATAGTCTCAATCGTCAGCGGCAACAAGAGGCTATCAACGCCGCTTGGGAAGCAATTGACGAAGATTTCCTCATAAAGCTATCCCTTTCAACACGAGACCGGTTTATGAGATGCATCCGGGAAGGTGGCTTCCCATTGGACTATTAGATACAGTATCAGTACCTCAATATATTGAAAATCACATACAAAAACCGACCCCAGTCCCGTACCTATACCCATGATGATAGCATCCCCACAAGGTCGCCACTTCGGGCTTGTACCGGTCCTGACATTTGTAACCCCTGCGGACTGTATAAAGTGCCTCTGGAGACAGTGGCGTGTCTCTGCATTCCACAGCATTCAGGGATCAACGCTAGGGCGTTACCAAGCTCGGCTGGCTTGGTCGCCAACTGTTGGTAGTGAGACACTACCAGGCGACATTTTGCAGTTTGCAGTGTTTATTCCGGAAAGGGTTTCAAAGACAATGGGAACGTCTTTCTCAGAAATGCAGATACGGTCATATTTTATAGATGGACCTGATAGTCTTTCGGAGCTGTGTCAATCTGGGGCTGTAGGATTACCCCATTGGTATAGCCACTAAAGGACCCCTCAAATGCCTCAACCACTCAATTCTCTCCAAACAAATCCACCATCAGAAGCATATCCCAAGTTGCCCAACCATACCCGTCCGTCTAAACTATCCGCAGAGTGGAGGAGGTGTATGTTACTGTAGGGTCTGGTCTGGTTTCTTAGGTGTCACTGCATAGTCGGCTCCTCCTCAGCCGAACCCGGCCACGCGCAACAGACTGTGGTGTCAAGGTTAATATCTATGGCCTCCTCGCTCGCCATAAACCACCGCCAACTCTCTTCTTACCACCACAAACTAAGTAACTATCCCACCGCTCTCCCTCGACACAATCGATTTGAAGCACCTCAGCTATCCCCCTACCAATATATATCAATACGATCGCCGCTACTAGCGTTCTTCTAGTGCTTGTCAAACTGGGTTCCTTTCTCTGGACCCCTGTTCCGTCAAATCTCCCAAACCCCTTGGAACCGAAACATTAGGCGATTATGCAGCCTCTGGATCCCCAGGGGCTCGTTGAGGATCGAGCTGCCGAGGAGGAGCATGGACAGTTTCCCATCGAATATCATTCGCGTCTAACGGGGCCGAGCTCCCAAGCGTCGTATGGCTCCAGTGTTCGCGCCTCGACCGCCCGGAGGCGAGCTGCTGTGACAAACAACCCCAGAAACAACAATCTATCAGAAACCACTTCCCTCCGCCTTTCACCCGCGGCTCTCAAGACACCCAGCGCTGCTCAGTCGACTCCCCGTTCAACTCCTCCTCTGGATTCTCTCTCAGTGACACCTCCTACGACAGCTCATCACCCTCCTAGCTCCTCTGTTCGAACCCGAGATCCCGGTCTTCATGTAGAACCTACTTCTCCTAAACTTCAGTCACCTCTGCGTCACTCCATCAACTTGGCCGACAACAACTTGGACGTTGAATCGCAGCTCTACAAGATCTCCAGCGGCCAGCCTAGACCACTCTCTGTCGACATGTCGTTCACCGGCGACAAGAGGCCGGCTGCCTCCAAAACTCGGTCAAGTCTGCCTGCTGTTGTAGAGGAAGCTCCTCGAAACGGCTTCTCGACTTGGTTCTCTCGATCTAATGCACCTTCACCCTTATCCACAACCGCCCCGGAACCTCGTCGACGCAGTACATCATCGGCCAAGCCACCCACGCCAACTTCTTCTCGATTCAACTTTTTCGGCTCCCTTACTTCTTCACCTACTGCATGTCCCTCGGAGGAACAAAATGAGGCACTCATGAATCTTGACATTGAAAAGGGTCTTTTCCCCAACGGCCTTCCTGTCGAGGGCACAGCTTTCTCGCCATCCGCCTTCAAGAACTTGCAGATGAATGCCACTGGGCTGCTGAGCAAGTTCCAGGCTGCTTATGAGCAACGCACAACAGAATTTAGGGAGCTCCAGGCTGAGCATGATATTCAAAATTTCGACAAGAGTGAATCTGAAACCAAGATCCAGCAGCTCGAGAAGCAGCTCGAGGAACAGGCTGCCCTGATGGCAGAGCGAGATGCTATGATCGAGTACTTGCTCAACCGCTTGGCAAATGAAAAGGATCGCGCAGATGAGGCGACTATTGGCGAGAAAGAGAATATTACCTCAGCAGCTTCGATCGTATCAGAGGATCTGGGCGTTGATGAGGATCGACTAAAACGCTGGCGAAAGAGTACTTCGACCTCATCTGATGATGAGAGCGTAGATGAGGCCAGTGTCTTCTCGCGATCCCGCAGCCCAACAATATGTACCAGCATATCTGAGATCAATCCTGTTGCTCAACCTAAGCCCGTCACACTGGAGCCTCCTCGTGCCGCACGAAATACCAACAACACTCAAATGGGTGCGTTTCAAAAACTCATCCGGGGCATATCGAGCGAGAAGCCTAAGCCTGCGCCTGCGACTTGCCCCAACTGCCAAGGGCAAACCGCCAGTATGGCTTGGGATACTGTCAGTCTTCTCAAGGACGAGAACAAGGGGCTGAAGGTCAGAGTGGAAGAATTGGAAACAGCGGTGGAGGGCGCCCTCGATGCTGTCAATGGTCTCGGCTTATGAGACAGTCTTGAGCTGCGACCCGAATCATGATGACCTAACCCGAGACCCTTGATGGGTACTCGGTAGCTGCACTATCACACTGGGAAAATGGCGTTATGATTACAAGGAACCTTCTTCTGTGGCCTTGGTTGGCCGTTCTTTATTCTTATATTGGAGTTGTGGGCTATAGCCGAAATGGATATACGGCGGCGTTTCTGGGCATTTGATACCATTCTGCATAGGGTCTGAGGACCAATTTTACCTTCGTTAGCATAGAGACAGGATAGTCTTGTGGGATACCTTTTTACCTTGGCTTGGGCCACCAAATTGAATCAATTTGATATCTTGATCAATTATTTCCGGAGCACTGTCCTGGAACCGGGTCTACTTGTCTTGAAAGTCGACTCGTTGCGTATACATTCAGACTAGTCAAGACTCAAGATGTTTATAGGCTCAGCATGCTCATTCTACTTTGCTCATTGAGGAACAAAGCACATCTCCCAAGTTTCACAAGTCACTGAGCGATCGACCCCATAATTGGGAAGGTGAGCATATACACCAGTAGTCTTCATACCATCCACAATGATGACCATCACAATTGACAAAGAAAGGGAAGCCCTAGCATTTGAGTGATAATCGTAGGGTAAACTGTCACCAACAAGAATTTTGCCTATCCAGTGCAAAAGTTCTTGATGCCTCCGAAGTATTGGCTTTCCAGTTCATTCCAATACCGCAGCTAGTTCATGATAATGTCAGAAATGCCGGTCCTCGTGCTTCTTGTTTTGATATTCTTTTGATTGATGGTTCCATAATCTGATCAAACACCGTCCTCGCCGTGGGAGGTATATGTACAAAACTTCTCACCCCCGGATAGTTGCATTCCAGCTAAATCCGTCCCCTCAATCGTCGTATCCATGCACTCTAGTGGTGCTCCTCTCCATGCGCCTCGCCGTGGTGATGCTCGTCCTCGAGGAAGAAGTATTCGTATCCGCAGTAAGCGGTGAAAGCGACTGTCGCGATGCCGAGACCGGGGAAGCCGCCCTTGAGACGGTTCCAGCGGCTATAGGGACCCTGGTATCGCCAGGCCTCGCTGCGAAGGAGGGTTAGTACATTGGCTCTATTTGGTTCAGGCGTGTCAGCAAGGGGCTACGGACTTTCGCTCCCAGGGATCGTATCGAGGCTGGCCGGTGGATGCTTGGAACGCCCGCATGTTGAAGCCGGTGATGTTGGGCTTGGGACCGCCCGCGGCGGCTCGTAGCACTCTACATGGCGAACATATTAGTAAACCGAGTTCATCCGCTACAATTGGTTGCGCCAATTGAGATAATAGAAGCTGTGTGAGTGCGCGCCGTACCTCGTGGCAAGCATCGTGGGCTGAAGGAGAGATTCTGGTGGTGGTTGGATCTGACGACAAATGAAATGGGCGAATGGAGAGCGAGCCAATTCGACCTTAGTGATTGACGTTGGCCCCGTCACTAAGGTATAGGTTAGGTTGAACTGGACTGGGCGGGCTGGCACGTAAAGCACGGATCGGATCAAAGTTGACTGGTTCCTCCGATATGATGCACGGACCAATTGATTCACCCGCCCTCCTCACCTCTGCCCTCCAGAGTTTAGAGGACGTAGACAAGTCTATGCCATCGACTCACTTATTCAGATTTTAATCCTTCCAAGGGACATTTGACGCTTTCTATAGAATTTCAGCAAGGAAGAGGCCGACCACGAGTAACTAGCGAAGCTTTTTATCACCTTCGACGAGGAACCCAGTCGGCGCATATCTTTATCTCTATCGTCACTCCTCTCCACCATTCGAACCGAAATCACATATACCACCGACAGCATTGGACGACATCTATCGCTATCGCAGCCACTCGAGAAGATCAGGGAAATACTTTGTAATCTTGGCAATACCCTCACGTTGTCTCAATGAACAACGGTCGTGGTAGTCGAGGTAACACGTATCACTTCAAATCGTCGCGTTAGAAACCATTCGGGCGTTAGAAGCCATCCTCGGTCGATCCAGCGACTGAGAGTTCTATTTCGAATTCAAAACCTTCAGGCTGTGGCACGCAAGCAGACCAAGCACAGAGGACTACCGCCGATCACCACCGGCACTCATCGCATTTGCATTCAGGAGCCAGACATTGGCAACCCCTCCAACGCTTCCGAGGCACTGGTACCAGACAGCCCTTCAAAAGAAACAAACACTTCCCTGGACAGAACCGCATGCCGCCACCGCAACTTAGAGGTTTTGGCGGGGGGCCTGCTGTGGCAGCACCATACCACCAGGGTGGCTTCCCCTCCCATGCCCAACAACAGGGTGGACATTTAGGCGGGAACCAGTACCTGAACGCCAACACACAACTGGGACCCTTCTCTGCTGCCAACAGCAATGCTTTTACGACAGCCGGCCTCAATGGCCAGGGGTTCGCTGATACGGGGTTTGGTAGTCAAAGTGCAAGAATGGGTTTCCATGGCCCTGCAGCCGGCTTACAACAACCACAGCACGGGCAGGTTCACCAGAACATGTTGATGGAACACCCAGGAATCAGGACACATCCCAACAAGGGTAGGATACGGGAAGTATGGAAGCACAATTTGCACGAAGAAATGGCAGTATTGCGAGACTTGGTGGACAAGTATCCTTACATTGCGATGGTAAGGCTTGAGGAACGAGCATCGTTTTTGAAGATGTGCTAATTTATGGGTGTGAAAAGGATACTGAATTTCCAGGTGTCGTTTCAAGGCCCATGGGAGGATTCAGAGGGAAGAGCGACTATCACTATCAATGCCTACGAACCAACGTCGATATGCTGAGGGTCATACAAATAGGGCTCACCTTCTTTAACGAAGACGGCGAGACCCCCCCTCCACGGCCCACGAACGATCTGAAGCTTGGCACAGCCGCTCAAAGGGCAGCGACTAATGCTCCTTTTCCTTGTTCGTGGCAGTTCAACTTTAAGTTCTCATTGAAGGACGATATGTACAACGAAAAATCGATCGAGTCACTTCAGCAAGCCGGGATCGACTTTAATGCTCTCGAACGTGATGGTATTGATCCTCACGAGTTTGCCTCACTTCTGATCCCTTCAGGTCTTGTCTGCTTCGACAACGTCAAGTGGATATCGTTCCATGGCGGTTACGATTTCGGCTACCTGACAAAGCTGCTTATCTGTTTACCATTGCCTAACGATGAAGTCGACTTTGACCACAAGATGAAGCTCTACTTCCCCACGACGTACGATGTGAAGCACCTCATGAAGCACGCTATCAGGTTACACAACTCCGGCCTTCTTACACCCAGCGATCCCAGCAGTACTGAGATCCTGCAAAAGTTCGAACATAAATCAGGACTTGAGAACATTGCCGAAACCCTCAAGATTAAGCGTGTTGGCTCTGCCCACCAAGCAGGTTCCGATTCGTTACTCACCGGAAAGGTCTTCTTCTCTATGCGCGATAAGATATTTGCCGGTGATATCCCTGATGAGCATGTTGGCAAGGTCTGGGGCTTGGGTTTCCCTGACTCAAATTCTAGCCTTGTCATGTCAATGATGAACCAGCAAAGTGGCAACGATGGGCAAACAAATGGCAACAGACCTAGCACTCCTAACACGACAAATGCTGCTTTAGCCACCACCCCAGGACCACAGGGGCAGAATGGCATCGTCAACACTGGGCCTATGACTCCTGGTGGTGGAGGTGGTGTGTTTGGCAACTTCGCTTTCGGCGGAAACCGATAAGAGGCTCTAACCCAAGGGCTGTTAGCCCACTGGAAGGGCCATGGACTATACCGATAGTATTAATGTTTTCTATGCCTTGCATTTTTCTGCTTACTATCAACCTATTCCTCTTTCGTTATGAACGTTCATCATGCCAAAAGCATAGTTATCGGCTTCTCTACATGAAATGGGTCTTTCCAGTGAGATAGCATACCTCTTTGCTATCATGCTCTTTGCTTCCCGCTTCAATGCATTCTGCCTAGGTTTACGATTTTGATATAATGACTTTCGGAAGTTTCAGGAATCCAATGGGGAAAAAGCGGACCGGGATGGACGGTTGGGAGGGGATCATACGTGCCAGTTGGTGTCGGCGCCGCTGTTGTATACTGTATTGATTGTATGGTTAACTAGGAGTTGGCACCTTTGAATTTGAGCTTCACAAAGTTGTTTATTTTGTTCAATTTAAGTTGTGCTATGGCATGATACCCGTAAAAATGAATGGCAGCGCTATGTCTAAGCCCCTGGCTCACAGTGGCTTTGTATTGTACAATATGATGAAAGCCGAACACCTGTCCATGTAGTTAACGCCAATTTCGAACCGGAAATTTCTTTTACGCATCGTGGGTCCCCAGCGATGAACTCTTTATGTGATATAAACCTTCTTGAGTGACTCGACTGGGAAGATATCGCCTGTCCGGAGGTCCTTAACCTGATCAGAAGGCAAATTATTCTTCCTCGCCTGTATTTCAAGGCGGTCCCTTCCATAGACGCTACCATTAGGCAGTAGCCTGAGATCGTGCTCTACATGACTCTGAGTATGGTGAGCGTACGGCACATTCCGGGCAAGCTCATTGAGTTCAGTGGAACAGATGGGACAAACGCCGTGGCCGAGAGTCGATGCTGCTGCTGCGATATCGGACGTGCTCTGGGCAGATGGGCTATCTGATGAGTGCATTGGGTCCGTGTGGCACGCAGGTGTTTTGAGAGCTGATAGACCAGAAGAAAGTGCGACGTGAAGGAGTGGGACTGCAGGAAGGGCAAGGAGTTGATTATGGGTTGTTGTGAAGAGGTCGGCAAGGTCAGCCCAGCGGGAGGGCTTGTACAGATCTCCATAGGGTGCGGCAGCGGATGCACCACCAGGAGGAAAGGCAAGCAGACCACAGACCTGCTGAACTTCTCTGGGGAATGTGGCCCGGTAAGGAATGAGATGTTTCTTTGCGTGAGCAATGGCTTCGGTGAGTTTGGCCGAGGATTGCGAGCGGACCAACTCGATATATTGTTGAAAGCGAAGCATGAACTCGAGCTTACTCTGCGAAGAATTAGGATGTGGATATTGAGGAGATTTTCAGAATAGGCAACGTACCTCCATCTTCCTTAACTCCTTCTTGTTGTCGTTGCACCAAGCCAGAGCTTCTACCAGGCTCTGCTTTATAAGAGAATCCCTGATGCGACTTGCAGCAACGAAGGTGTCGATATCAACGAGATCGGTGATACCACGCTGCTCGGCCAGCTCCTTTGCAGTATTATTATAACCATGACGAAGCAGGTAGTCTGTCAGAAGGCGATCGAGCCTCTTCCTACTCCATGTTTCGTACTTGACGTCCTCCACTGTATCCATCTTGTAAAGTTCATCGAGATGTGAGATGCGGGCAGCTGTTTGTGCATGCAGACGGGCCTCCTCGGCGGCGCTCGCATTAAGTTTGCGCTTCAAGCCTCGCATGCGGGACACCATTGCGTCGAGGTTACGAAGGACATCTTGCTGTGATGCGCGGCCGGAGACGGCAGCGGTGGCTGAATCTTTGAGTAATGTCTTTAGGGCGGTTGTGTCTTTCTCGATTGTGAAATGGGCCGTGCGGAAGTTCTTTCGAAGGAGCTCGGAGGGAAGGCGAAGTAAAGGTTGGTCCTGATGTCGACTATCAGTTATCATGGAGAGGCGGTGATGGGAAGCTTGGTTGAGTCGGACTTACAAGCAACAAATGCTCGTTATGTTTGATCTGGGAACTTTCGTGATCGCCCATTATGAATGTTTGCTTGTGGAAGGGACAGACCGATTACTCAGGTAGTAAACAATCGCATGTAGCGCCCGTAGAAGGCGGAAGGCTTAATTATTAAGCTCCGATGATTGTGATTGATAAGTGGTTATCGTGAGGTGAAGTCAGAGTGAAGTGGGTGGGTTGTGTCATGAGGTGGGTGCTCCAATGGAAACCAGGTACCTAGGTACGTACCTTGGTACCTCCTAGCTGCCCGTGCAGGTGCAATGGGTGCATCATGCAGTCCTCCACTCCCCGTCCCGCCTTCGGAACATGGGCTTGTGGGGCCCCGTCTTGGGAGTGATTCCCGCTGTAAGCGAAGAGGGAGGGAGAGAGAGAGCATGAAGGATACCTAGAATCAAAAAAGAATTTAGCCATATGTCTACGCGGATATTTGCATTCCTCCCTGAGTATAGGTAGGTCCTCATTCAAATGTTATCGGTTGCTTAATAAAGAAATAACAATAATCGGAGGAAATGCTCCATACAAGCTAGCGTATCAACTTCCACTTTGTGTGTTCACCATCAGCCTGCATCTGGTATGACAAGATGCCTTTTATACCGCGAACCATCGGTGGTCTGTTCAACACAAGGTCGGCTGGCTGCATGAAGCAAATAGAGCATGGTGGAGAAACACGGTATCGAACCTGATATCTCACAGTTGAGAGGTCTGGGGATCGTATTGGATGTGCACTCTAGGGGAGGAAAGAAAACTCAGGACCTTGATCCTAAATAACAAAAGAATTCAGGTAACCTTGCATAAGTTAGGAATATCCTTTGCTGTGTTTATTTTGACACCCTATATCAAGGTTCGGTGTTTTCTTGCTCCCTGAGCTCTTTGGAACCATATGTAAAGTCGACCGGGGCACTGCAGACTTGACTCCAATACTCGAACGCCTCTTCTGTGGCACCTGAACTATCCTTGCTTGGAGGCAAATGAGTGAGTGTATTATTGGAATCAAAAACTCAATACCAGTATTGTTGTGAGGTGACTCCTAATACTAAATGTGTTTATACAGTTCAGGTTTTGATTCACAGTACCTAAGGTATATTGCATATTGAGCTGAACCTGCTGAGACCCCTAGAACCAGCGCTTGTGTCAGACGAATCCAATCCAGATTGGATCATCTGTCGCAGATATCTTAGGACGCAACCTGTTTCACTTCTCGGCGTCAAGTGATGTACGTGGGATGAGATCAGGTGATTACATGCCGGCTCCTCATGTTCTAGTGGTGTGGTGTAATTGTGTAGTATTGTTTGTTATCCCTAAGGGTTCCCTAATTGGCCTGTGCTGTGTAATGATTCTCCGCATTTGGAGAGCTATTACAAGCTGACAATGAGAGGGACAATCAAGTTAAGACAAGAGAGGATCAGGCTTATTATTGTAGATTGTTAGTGTTAGTGTGTATTCTTGGCTTCTATAGGTAATCTTATTAACAAGTACCACCTATTTTACCTTGTATAAGGGAGGAGGAATGATCCTATTTATAGGCAAGTAGGTAACTGAGAATACCCAATGTAAGTAAGGTAGGTAGGTACTAGGCAAGGTATAGTAGGCAGGATCTAGGTATGAACTCATCTCATCTCATAGCTTAGTAGGTACAGTTACTCAGGTGCAATAGATGCAGCTAACAACTAACTCCCTCCCTACCTTAGGTACCTTAGCACTTTCCACATTGATTCATAACGCCTTCGCCCTTTCCAGGTTCCTTGTCTGCCTGTTTCCCCCCCATCTCAGAGCTTATGTGGCCCACCTGACCCTCCTATTGGTCGCCCTCTCCCATCTCGACCACTTATTTCGGCCTCAGGCAAGCATCTTCCCCTCCTCTCACCCGCGTCAACTTATTTATCTTACCAGCCTCACCCACTTGCACGTGTTCACCCTCTTCCTCCGCCGCGTGACCCGACTCGCTCACTCCCAGTGTCAGTTCCCCCAGCTGCTGCGTGTCCAGCCAAAGAAGCGCCCATTTTCGTCGGGGAGAGGATTCGTTCTTCCCCTTTAGTAACATAAAGATCCTCGCGTCTTTATCTGGACCCGAACGCGTATCAAAGACCCAAGATTTTATTCCTCCTCCTTTTTTACACAATTAAAATTCCTTTGTTGAGTATTGGTCCTGGTTCCGTTTATTTACAGACGCGAAGTTGTCGACTTATCAACTGGGGACTCGCGCGATATCACGAGGTAGATCCCACCAAGGCAAACACGTGAGACGAGAAACTCGTGATCTCGCACGATCACGCCTCGAAGCACATGATCTGGGAGGTATGTCGCTTTCATGCATCTCATTCACTTCACGATTCATTTGATTTAATGATCTGCACGACGACGCAACAATGCAACTCGAGTCTCTGCACTCTGAAATGGGCTTTTGCAGAGTATTTGCGCTCATGGAATGAGGATTGACGATGCAAAGCAACACAACGCAACGCAACGCAACGAAATGAAATGAATGCATGCATCTTGCCAAGTGGCAGCATCTTCACTGCTTGCTTGCTTTGAATCATCAACACAATCATACCACCATAGTTCACAGTCACAACTGTACGTCGCCTGCCATCATGAGCATCGCATAAATATACTCTTGTGCCTGCCTGTCCCAGCATCTTCCTCTGCTCGCTGTTTTCATCCCTCATAAAAGAGTGACTGAATCAGCACAGACGCATCGCATCGCATCGCATCATCATGTCTTTCTCTCACGCTCAGTCATCGCGACTCTCACATTCACTCCTCAAGCGAGCTACAACCTACGATGCTTTCTCTTCTGTCCATGCGCCATGCAAAGATTCAAGTCCTCTTCGACGACAAGACTAGCGCATCATGTGCACGTGTTACAGTTGACGCTGCCACTCAGCCAGCAGATGCTCGCTCAACCTCTTGTCCGTCACTCGAGGCCGGATCCCCTTGCTCTACCCTCTCTCTCTCTCTCTCTCTCTCTCTCTCTCTCTCTCTCTCTCTCTCTCTCTCTCACTTCATCTACCCATAGCTTAATTCTGCAGCGAGTTTATTCTAACTGCCCTTCCCTATCCAGATCTTTGATTGATTGTCAACGTCTCTCATCTGTGGCCTCGACATCATCAAACTTTGCACTCAGCCTCTTTAATCTTGGCGAGCGCTTTTGATCGAACAAACCCATCTACCAAACAAACCACTTATTTTTTTTTCTTTCGATAATTCTCTCACGACTGAACCATGGCTGAAGTTCTTGCCGAACAGCCAGACCTCTCCAGCCTGACCGGCTCCCCTGGTCAGAAGCGGAAGCGCGAATCCGGCAGTCCTGATCTCGCCAGGAATAAACGCCCTGCCCCAGCTGCCCACATGTCTGCCGACCCCGCCTCCTTCATCGACAGTGCCATGGAGAGCCAGGCCGTCAACGCCAATGGCGTCAACGTCGCCGACTTCAACGCTCTGCAGCAGGCCGCCCAAGCAGACCACGATCACCCCGAGGCTCCGGATCCTACCAGTGCTACCAGCACCGCACAGGCTGCCCTCGGCATGTACCCAACCCTACATGTTCCACCCTCGACAGAAGAGCAATTTGCAGCCCAGGCAGCCACTGATCCTGAGCATGGCCATGATCCAACTTTCAACCCCGATGTGACACCCACAGTTGACAGTATTATGGAGCCCCCTCAAGTCGTCCCTCCTCAGCATCAACACACACCACCTAATGGTGTTCCGCATCAGCCACCGCGATACAACCCCGCAGCCCCAAATCCCAAACCAACAGTCGGATCAGAAGAGTGGCACAAGATGCGAAAGGACAATCACAAAGAAGGTATGAATATCTCATCTGTCGAATCGCCTTGAAATACTAATCAAAAACAGTGGAACGTCGCCGTCGGGAAACCATCAACGAAGGTATCAACGAGCTCGCTAAGATCGTCCCTGGTTGTGAGAAGAACAAAGGTTCCATTCTACAACGGGCAGTCAGCTTCATTTCCCAGCTGAAGGAGAACGAGCAACAAAACATTGAGAAGTGGACACTTGAGAAGCTGCTTACAGAGCAAGCTATAACCGAGTTGAGCGCTTCCAACGACAAACTCAAGCAGGAATGTGAGCGTCTGTACCGCGAGCTCGAGACTTGGAAGCGAGTGGCACAAAATGCAGGCCTCGAGCCCCCACAGCCCAAAGAGGAGAACACAGCTGCCAATGCATCGAGCTAGAAGCACGAAAGACCGTTGGCAATCTCCCCTACTTCGGACTTACCTTCTTCATAACGTATACCCCTGGCTCATCCCGTCTAGCGAATAATGTTCCCCCGGTGAATATTTGCTAGGCAGCTCGGTTGTGTTTTTGCATCTTATTTTGTTTTTGTTTGTTGATCGTGGGATTCTGGAGCGACATTTTTCCACAACCAGGAGAGAGCAGAGTATCAAGAGTGTCCTTCTTGGTGCATATGAGTATACTCCTGGCGTGATTATGTTGTCTCCGATTTGATTTGATTCATTGGTTTTGACGGTTTCAAGTAGCTTGGCGTTGGTGGATGGATTCACTCACAGGTCAGCATAAGGTTGAGGTAACGGATCTGCTTCACGGTGCGATACGGTACAGTAGCTTGAGTGTTGAACCGAGTTGATAGAACTTTTCTTCATATAATGTATCTGCTCATGCATATTCTCTTATTAATGAATTTTACGAGTGCTGTATCAGAAAATAATCTGGTGTAATTGACCATGACAAATTCTGCCTTTCGCTCAAAGCCTGGTCATGACTGTTATTCATGATCTTGCTGCTGGGGAGCAAGAATGATCAAATTGTTATTCTCATTGCGTTAAAACGTTAGATCAGGTCTTGTTCAACTGAGAAATACATAGAGAAATGGCCCCCTATTTGGCCCTCCGTCACCTCTCCTCACATCAAAATGTGCAGCAGTTCTTCATGAGCAGAACCTCCTCACTGCCTTGTTCAACCATTCTTCATTCAGAGCTGACATTAACAGGGACCGACCCAACAGACCCTATGTATCCACGAAGTAAGCTGCAAGCTGGAACTTGAAGTATAATATGTAAGATTCCTTCTCCCAATATCTATTCCATATTTGCATGTGGATATGAAAAACTCTCATTTCGCATCCCCCTGTTTCACAACCCTATTTCCTTGGACTCGAGATATCGTCCGCATGTGGACATGATGAATGAACCACTGCTTGTAAACGTGTTCGCCGCCGTTAATCGTGATTGCGTTTCTGGTCGTCAACATAAGAATTTCGTAGCCGTTATCCCAACACCCATGAGCCATCATCATCTACTCAGAGCTCAGCAGTAATTAACAATGCGGAGCATGCCAACACCCACGTTGAGCGAGAATGCACACCATAAAATGCCAATCAGGAACCAACAAGCCCGCGGGAAAACAAAACTTGAAACCGAGAATGCAGTCACACACAATATAGTTTATCCCAAACAAGACGCTGTGGTCGATCGCAAAAACCAAATAAACCGTCCCGAGATTGTCCTAAAAGATATATTTTGGGGTATCGAATCAAGTGGCAATAATAGCCGCCCGCCGTATGAAAAATGAGCAATCGTAACCATGCTGATACCGGTATTCGGTGAGAACTGTAAACCGAGAAACAACGAGGCTGTAACAAACCATCGCATAATCTGTTCTGATCGACCTGTGCTGTCATACCAGGCCCTAAGTCATGCGTAATCTATAACCATATGAGAAAAGCAAGAATGTGTCACGGGCTGTATATAGAAGGTGACGTCAAGCCTTGCACAGTCTAATGCATCGCATGTCGTGGTACATCATCCACCTTGACACCGGGCAGCCCTCGACCGTCCTGAGACATATAATCGTAGCCCGGAGTCGGATGGACCTGTGACGGTTGTGCCACACTTCCTGTTCGGAACATAGTGGGCTGATTGGGGTCATATCCCCTCGTTAGTCCATCGAACGAGGCATTCATATATGGCTGAGCCTGGTTCATTGGAACCCCGGGGCTGACAAAAGCGGTCGCTGGCGGATTGGCTGGCTGTTGAGTGAAAGTATACATTGACGTCGAATTTGGCGCTGTAGAACCTGGCTGCCATTGCTGGGTGTATATCGGTGTGCCATTCTGTCCTGCATACTCTGTTGAGGCGCTGAAGATGGATGAACGACGTCCAGAATCATGTGCGGCGGGAGGCACACCCATATCCATACCGAGGTTCCCGCTATTAGGGTGGACCGCGGGTTGACTATTCACTGGCATGGCGTTGTTCTCAACAAAGCCATGCTGGTCTGGAGCCATGTCCTGCATCATCGAGTGGTTGTACTGGTTGCCTCGTACAGGTAGCTCTCCGCCGAGGAAAGGTGTGCCATGCAATGAAGCGCCTGAGCTGTGGCTGTTTGACGAAGGCATCAGACCAGGGACTGCCGCCAACTTATTTGGCGGCACGTCTTGGTCATCCTCTTCCTTGGGAACAGGCCCGTCGTCATCGTTACCGGATGCATACGAATCAAGCATCTTGTCGTCTGCCATGACAAAAACCTCCGTTGTCCCATCTGCAGATCGAGTTAGAAATCCACCCATCCGGCTTCCGCAAATGAAGACTTACCAATCATCCCGTCCTTGTAACGTTCCTGTTGCTTGGCCACTTTGAATATCTCATTAAGAAACGGCCGCTTCTTCGCGTTGGCTGGATTATCCTTGTCTGCGAAAAAGCCTGAAAGAGCCTCGATCGTAATCTCCTCCAGCTTCTTCACGTTGAGATTTAGCTTTTGAATGTCGGGATGCTGGGTCTTGTTGGGCTCCACGATCATTCTGAGGATGTGATTAAGAAGATGAACTCGTTCTGGATTCAAGTTTGTTAGAAGATAATATGGGAATACTCGATCAAATGTTGAATATTACCTCGTTTATAGAGATGGTCTGGCTCCTTATGCCGCACCTTGTCCTCCTTTGTTGGACCCCAGGGCTTGGGCCACCAGTCGGGTGCCTTCTCGTCACTTCCCGTGTAAGGATGTGTAGACTGCTTCTTTGGCTCCACGGCCTTGACCCATGCTTTTGCTATGAGCTTACAAGCCGTTTGCTGCATGTTTTTGAAACGTTGCTCATAAAATGTCCAAAGCTCATCGGGGTTTCCGACCTGGATACCCTTTCTGATTGTCGTTGATATAGTCATGGGCGCTTCATCTTCATCAATGATGTGTTGGCGAGCTCTTGGTCTTTTCCGGCCTTGTCGTGCAGGCGCTTCCCAATCGTCAAACTGAGACATTCGTCGGCGGTCCATCATCCGATTCCTTGGAAAGTCCACAGATTGTTTGTATCCATCGAATGCGAAATCATCAATAACAGGACTCGCACCTAACTTCACGTTAGCCCTCTGATTCATAACTGGGCGGAAATTGACCAACCAGAATCCAAGCGGTCCATAGCCCTCAAGTATTTTTCCATGTCAAAAAACTGTTTCTCGTAACCACTACGAGGTCCCGAGGTACTAGGACCAGAGAAGGTTTGAGGGCTCCCGTCATCCATTACTACAGCCAAGAAATAGTGTCTGACTGCTATCCCACAGTCTCGACGAAGAGCATCGGCGATTTGCTTTAGCCTTATGTCAGCGAGGACTCCAATAAGTAAGTTTGAAGTTTGTTACCATTGGAGGCTGTCGTCTATGCATATCTTGAGCCTCTGGAAATCGATTATCGTCAACTCCATCTCCGACAAATCTCTCTGACAGGTAAGGATGATGAGCATGGCGGGAGAACGACTCCCTGGTCCAATCTCTAACCATGATTCTAGTAGCTGTTGATATGTGCGACTTGCCCGAGTTAATTGTCGATAGCCTACGAATAACCAAATACACCCGCGAGGCAAGTGGCTAAGCGCAAGCCAAAGCTCGTTCAAAGTTTGTGCCACCGGCGTCCAAATTCAGATAGTGATGGTATCACGACAGACCCAATGTAAAATCAAGGGCCTAGCACAGCTTGTAGCACTGGGACATGTCGTGATATGTTGTAGTTGATCAGTTGATATATAGTGACTCAAGTCCTGAGTGGATGCGACTCGGGACAGACTTGAGACAGTCAGCAACGTATTATGCTGCTTGACAAAATAAATCGGATTCTTCAGAAAAGCGCAATTCGAAGATAAGAATAGACCAGGAATGGTGTTAATACGCCCGTTGACTTGTACAAGTTTGTCTCGGGCGAGTGGGATCCCTGGGAACAGTGTGATGCGGCTCAGGTTGGGTGTTGCAGATGGGTTCGGGAATAGTATGGGGGTGGTAATTGGAGTAGTGTGTGTGTGCCAGGGGGACGCCTTCAAAAGGATGAATATCGCCAATTCCAGAACTGGTGGGGTTTGGTTGCCAGAACAGTATGATCTGATCAAATTGGTGATTTCCAAGGAACAAATCCTCGCACTACAGGCTGTTCAAGATCCTCCTCCAGACAGGATACGCCGTGCCGAGCTTCAAGTCGATGCGTGGAGTTCTCGTCAAGGGTAGAGTATAACACAATTAGATATGCCGTCGAGTATATCAAGCCACAGCGAGGTTGCAAGTGCAGAGTTAGTCTATCGTCTCGCGACAAGTCGAAAGGTGAGAGGTGTATTCCAGGAGAAATTTTGAGCTCCAGTGTTGTAAACTGTGAAAAGGTGATCTGAGCCACGGCCTCCGAGGTTGTTGCTATGCCTTGACTTGAAAGAAAGGTTTGAATAAGGGTCTTGCTCGAGGTCAAAATAGCGGTACTGTCTGTCGAGAGAGGGCTTGAGATGCAATGGCACGAGAAATTGGTGTTCGTCGTGACGCGAAGGTGAAGTGAGCGATAGACAAGATTTCCGATGTTGATAAAAGAGGATGAAGTGATATGACAAGGTTACAGAATTGGAGCAGACGTAAAGCCGGGGAACGAGGGATGAGTCTATAGGTCCCCGCACTGCCTTCAGTAGATGGATGAACGTTGTCTCTCTTCTCAAGACTTTAGTTCCGGGGCAGACAGCTTTCCGTGCCGTTGCTATCCCAGGGTGGGCGTATCTCAATCAGCAAAGGAAAAGAGAGATTTACAGACACCTGTTGAATGATTTAGAATGGAAACAGACGACAGGGACCAGCTTGCTTCGAAGTGCATACACGCAGACACACCAGATGAGTAGTACTGTAGGGATCAATAACCAATGTTGGATACGTGTAGGTAGTAGTGTGTAAGTCTCCGATCTCACGCCGTAGCTACCAGGTATCCGCCTGGTCAAAGGGTGGAGGGGTCACAGGAGAAAAGGGGATGCGAATGCACGTCTTTCAAGAGAAATGGAACACCCAGCTGTGGTGGCAGCAGCAGGTCGACAAGAAGAGATATTCAGCTATCACCCAGGTCAAGAAGCCAAGGGTGGGAGAAAGGCAGGGAAGAGTGTAAGGGCCCCTCATCGTCAATGTCGCACAGTACGGGGTTGAGAGAGCATGACGCTAGCCACTCAAGGTCAAGGCAGTCTCAACTCGAGCTGTACGGGACAGATGGATGCCAATCCCATGATCCACAGAGCTGGCTGACAGGGCTCATTTCAAGGGTGTTGAGGAGAAGAGACGACGGTTGGCCTACGCTTAGCTCCGACGCCCCCACACACGGATGGATCTGAATGTGGTTTTAGAAGGGACAGGGCATAGGTGCCAAATAGTATCAAATCAGATACGATTCTCCAAGATGAGATTTGCATGGCTAGCTGTGTTGTTGACACAACAAGCTGAAAAAGCTAGTGCTAGTGTGTGCACTGCTATAATCTGGACTCATAACTGCAGAGTCAGATTGATGATCCAGTCGTGAGCGGCACCAGCATCAAGCTCGCAAGAAGGAACTCAGTCGGCTTGAACGACAGGGGCTATGCCAACGATGGCTGAAATGGTGGGCCCCAGACTGAGGGTCCAATCAATAGTTGCTCGAAAGGCCAAAAGTCTAAGAGAGAGCAAAAAGCAATGCTATGAGCAAGACGCATGACTGAGGCGATTGAGGCAGTACTTTGTGCTAATGTGAGACACAGAGAGCGATTAGGGCGGTCTTCGACCCAGCCAAAAACACCAAAGTGATCCAGTAGTGCTTAGATTGACTAGCAGCCTGCCCGGTTACGCGGTCGTATTGCATCATTCTTTACTCTGTAGAGTCTCAATTTTTGCTTTTTATCCAGCGGCGGCGGTTTTGGATTCCAAGGCTAAAGATAAGTTTGTGGCCATACCGTGCAATACTGCTGCTCGACAGTGGCCCATGGCTAACCGAAAGCCTAAGAGGTTTGGCTCAACGTTGTCCGTTGTTTTTCAAGATATGCAAATGCCAAGTCGCTGATTTGATGCGGTGAGTGGGAATGCTAAATATGATGTGCCATTCTCCAGAAATGCAAGCCGGGGACTGCTCGGAGTGGCCTAACGAACGAGGTTGCTGTATGTAGATGCGTTGCTTGTTCTATATTGTGCCAGGAACGGATCGGATAAGAATCCGTCAAAATGGATGTCGACTCTTGCAGATGCTTCCTATTGCACTGTATAGTAAGTACATGGGGGTTGCTCCATATCTAACAGCCGATGTTAGCTGCGATAGTGACAGACCATGAACCTGAGAGTGTTGTATCAATGCTTGCATCTGTTTCTCTGATCGTACAGCTACATCATCATGTATCGACTGTTGGTTTGTTGGAGAATTGTGCCCGCTAGCCAGCCACCAACCGACGAACCGTAAGGTTGATTACTGGATTTGTCTCGGTGGTCAAGATGGGTCTGCTCTGTGAGTCGTGTTTTAGGGTCATGGGCTTGGGAAGCTTTTCTCAAAACGTGTAACCCTGCAGGACTGGCTCATGCACTATCACCCAATGCAGCCAGCGGCAGTGGTACAGTGCAATACCTACCGAGGTCGGTACAGTACCATACAGCAGTAGTCGTAGTTGTAGGTAGGTATGTGCTTATGCAGATGCAGACGCAGGCAGACGCAGACGAGAGTTGACCATCACCAGCCCCAAGCGAGATCTCAGATCAGTTACGCTTGGGCACTTTGTAGAAAATGACGGGCGGGTGAGCGACCAACACCCAACGTGGACGATGAAACTAAAATCCTGTGGCGGCCTTGGTTTAAGTTTTGGTCCATCGTTTATAGCCTTTCTGGCCAATCATATGTGTCCTCTGCTCCAGAAAAAGGTGGTACCTCAGGTAGGTACCATAGGGATGTAGATTCCTGATTGCCCTGAACCTTCCTGCCCTGGACCTGGACCTACCTAGGCCTAGGTACATAGACCTAGGTAACCAGCCAACCAACAGGGAAGTTGGTTCCTGCAAACTGCAGAGCAACCTGGAAACATTCATCGGAAGGTGCTCCATCCTCATGGCTCGTCTGCGAGCAAACCACGGCACGAAAAAATCTTTATTGCCGAGAGACAAGTGCTGACCTTAGCATAAGGTACTCTGGACCAGCGAAATTCCAGAGAAGCCGTGTAGGTACCTCGCCTAGGTAATATTTGAGAAGTTCATGCCTGCCGCTTACCTACCTAATGGGCCAGATCCGGATTTCTTTATCCATACACATAACTTGAGAGACATCATCGCAACCGAGACAGACCTACCTCTGCGAATTGGGTACAGTATCCGTCGCAACGCCCGCAATCCAGCCAGCCACTATCATCGCCGCATCGCGTTGTTCGTTGTGCTTCTATAGCAAAATCTACGCTTCCAGAGAACAGTCACCCTTTGCGCAGCCAAAACTGGCTTCTTCACGCCCAATTAACCAAGCTCAGGTTCTCGGCCGAACCCGACCTCATCAACCAAGGTTAACCTAGACTTTGGACGATGGACAGGCGGGACGCGAGCGGTACGGCTCGGCTCCTCTATTAGCCTTGCAACCTGCAGTCAGTGGAGGTCGACCCCATCAGCCAGATCCGCTTCCATGGCGTATTGCTAGCCCAAAGAGAGAGGAGAGAGCAAAGAAGAAGAAAATTGTTATCACAATCCAACCCGCCAACGCAAACTGTCCTTGGCAGTGTTCCCTCACAGCTACAGTACTGAACCTCTCTGTTCAAGATCAACCTACAAATTTACCCAACAGAACTCGCGCGCTCCAACCCTCCATTCTATACAGTCAGCGGACAATGTTGCTGATTGCTGATTGATGAGCTTCCATCCAGCAACTTCGAATGGCATGCAGTCTCGTACTTTAGCCCCATCAAGTACTCCCGCAACAAACAAGATTACAGCATTGCTTCATGTATGCCTAGGCTCAAATTCAGCATTAGCCAGCCACTTCAGGCCTACCTGGTACCTGTACTGTAGTTTCAATGCGCTTTTGCTAGCAGTCGGTCATCAGTTTACAGGGGGCATCGGTAGCTCCATTTACAGGGAGCGGGAAGCACACACACACGCGCGCACACGCACACATTGCACATTCACAGGCACGTCTGCGCCCTCGTTGGGCGATCCCAATGCATCAGCTGCAAGAGCAAGGATCGCACAGTGCATCAGCCACCACCTTTAACCCCATGAACGGCTTTTGCTTTGCTTGAATGTGTGGAGTCTGAGAGCGTATATGTCAGCACAACTTAGTCAGGCGAAGGGGAACATCATTCAAAAACAGAATCATGAGCCCATAGAGATGTTGGCAACTGCCACACTGTTGAGCATAACGCGAATAAGTCTAGGAGCTGGCAGCTTAGGCCCCGGCACGAAGAAATAAGAATGCGGCTAAAACTCCAGCAAACCCTGTTGAGTATGCCAGTGCTTTTCTGGAGGTTGGCAGGCAAGCTGCATCAGCCTCGTACATATATGTAAGTGAAAAAGAACGTTTCCCCTTTGCCCTGATAATCTTGACCAAGAAGAGGTCTGTTATCGGCATTGCAGCAAAAGCATACTTACCTTACCTTACATAGTCATGGATGCGGATCGTTACCCAGCTCATTAGCCTGCAGGCGCAACATTATCTCGCCGTTTCGACCATGTGTTCAGAAGCAATTATAGATTTCTCGGGGAAACTACACTAGTAAGTTTCCATTCCTGTGCGGCACAAGGCCAACATGTTTGTTTGTTCATGCTGTCAAAGACTCGACAACGTCTTGCCTCTTCATGTCTCAGAACTGCAAAAACCCCCCGCATCAGCAGTCCACGAAGCGTCTCGCCCATCAAAGAAGAAACCGCCCTTGACCATTATCAATACATCCCTGACACGGTCCGTCGGGGAGCAAGAAGACATCGGACCTTGATATAGGGTGTCAAGATGAAAGTTACCTAAAAGTCTTTTTGTCATTTAGAACCAAGGTCCTGGGTTGTCTTTCCTCCCCTAGCTACGGTTCAATTTTCTAGTCAGCGATTTGATGTTAGTGGGACCGACCCGCACTGTCCTGAAGCTCCCAGATGGCACAGACTACCAGACTGACGCCCCCACGCTTGTTGCTTTCGTTTTGGATACAACACCGAGCAGGCCTGGAATCAGGCTTATTAGCATTGAATATTACTTGTCGCCAGCAGCGCAAGCTTCAACGTCATGGGCCTTCCTGTCGATCCTATGTCCATTCCCTCTGGAAACTCTACTTTGCGAGGATGCTTTGATTGGTCGTGTTCCTCTTAAGCCTCGTCGCGAGGCTAATCTTGACCACATAAGGACAGCAGGTAGTATCGAAGAACCACCGTGATGTACATGAATAGGTGGTTTTTACAACGGAGCATCAGTCCACGGATCAGCAAATGCCGTGATGCGGCTCGGCTAGCTTGCCAACCTAGCAAGCACCTAAAACGTATCCCAAGATTGATCTCTAACTGTTCAGTCTGCTTCAACTCGCCACAAATATGTCTTTTGCTTCTGATTCCGCCTCCCAAACTCCTCTGCATCAGCAAGTTATATTCATGTCCAAGTGGCTGTTGGTGAGCTAAAGATCAGGCTTTGCGAGGTCTTCAACACTCTTCAAGTCACAATAGACCCATTCTCGACGCATTTACACAGAGCAATGCAAGAACCTTTGCACGTCTAGCCAGTCAAGTTTCTATGACCTGTTCACCTCCATGGCAGCCCAAAAATGCACCATACGGATTGTGCGGGAATATCGGGTTGGACTCCGCGCCCCATTCCTCATATCCTACATGTGCACCATGCAGTTTGTAGTGATCCCTGTCTTGCTTCATACAGGAAAGGTGAAAGAGAACATGGACATTTGAACCTCAAAAGACATTTACAGTATGTATCAGGCGAGCCAGGCGTCTCACAACAAACAAGACTGCAGCATCGCCCCCAGGCTCCAGCATCTATTGATCCGGCCAAAACTGGGCTGTCTTCGCTTAACAGGGGCGTCGGTTTACTCAAGCACGTGTCTGGCTACTACTCATCGTTACCAGACATGAACTTTAGTCATTTGCAAGTTTTGAACTAGGCGTCTTGTGGTTATAGTCCTAATGACAAGTAGACACTCAGCGGAGATCTGGTTCCAGTCTACGGAGTAGGCCAGTTCTCTTTCAAAGCAACGTCAACGACGTATCAGGTCTGTATGTACCTGGACTGAATTACGACGGAAACCATACTATTTGGCCACATCCTGAGTTCAGCCTTGACTGGCAAAAGAAAGCATATTTGTGAATTCAAGATTGACTTTGTTGCCCCGGAGCTCGACAGAAAAATTCATTTGCGGGTTTACGATGACATATATTGCCACTACCGCGTCCACATCAGATTCACCAGTTGGATAACACAAAGTGCGCTTGGCTTGGCGCGCAACGAAACTAGCAGCGCTAGGTCCAAGGTATCACAGACCGCCGAAGCTATGCTCCGACAGCGACGTTCTTTGGTGCCGGAGAGACGGCTCCGGGACCTTATCTTGAAGCTTGGAGGTTAACATGATTGACATTGGCTGGCAAAGCCTTCAAGCCGATAGATTATTCAGTCAATCGCAGTTCAGGATCCGTTACTCATTTCTGCTGCTCTTGTTTACGCACTGACGCTTGACCATCTCCAGAGAGAACTTCTCTCGGCGGTGTTACCAGTATTACACAGCTATTACCGTTTTTTCGCCAACATAATTCTCCGTGTCGCACGCACTGTCCGGTTGGCATGTGCTATTTTCCGGGCAGCATGCATTACTGTGGCTACCCCAGCATGTAACGTGTCAAGTCTCCCTGGTCATTTCGATGCTTCATCAGATTTGTGGGCACCTTCCAGGGTGTCCTCCCCCTGCTACTTCAACACCACCATATCCGCTCTTGTCCCTTGTCCCCGGGGATAAGCCAGCAAGAGGCCAAGAGCTACGGTGCACGGCCGCTTCGCGAGTCCTCCACCGTCAGCGTAGGCTTCTATCCGTATTTCGCGAGTGGCTCGCAAGATATCCTCTTGTGTGCATCATCACGGAGAATCTGTGCCTCTTGGCCACTCGATGCAATGGACGAGTGAGTGCATGCAGCATTTGCATGGTTTGCTTTGCTTCGTGATGCATGCAAAAATCCCTCCTCTTTTATTTTGCTGTTCTTCTATGTACAATTTCAATTATGACAGGTCCAATACCAGGTGTCTGTCTATTCAACTTCCAGCCCAGCCTGCTTCATAAGCCCGTAGAATACACCTTGCTTCTTGAACAGCTCGGCCGGACTATCAAACTCGACCACCTCACCCTTGTCGAGCACCACCACACGATCGCTGTCCAGGATGGTGTTGAGACGATGGGCGACGGTAATAATGGTGCGGTTAGCGAATAAGGGTGATCGGAGGGTGCTCTGCAGCATAGCGTCGGTCTCAACATCGACTGCAGCTGTTGCTTCGTCCAATACCAGGATATTGGACGGGGTGAGCATTGCGCGAGCGAGCGAGACGAGTTGCCTCTGACCCTGGGAGAGATTGGAGCCTGTAAGGCAACATGTTAGCAGTTGAACAAACAAACATGCATGTGAAAGTCGGTTGTGATGTGAATAAGCCTGATATCTCAGGGCCCAGGTTGTTGGTGCTGCTCCTGAAAGGGCAGACCACGGGACTTCGTCCTCATGCGAGGCGAGCAACTAAGCACATCTGATGTCTTTGAAATGGCTGCAGAAAAGAGACTGCTCATTATCGTCGGCAAGGGCCAGATGTTTAACCACACCACATCAGATGAAGTCATGGATGCTGAACCAGATGCTCGGGTGACCGGTGAGGGAAATCGTAGACCGGTCAAGAAATGCCGACAGAAAGCGCATTGCCGTGCGTGAACTTACCTCCTTCGTTAATTTTGGCCTCCAACCCACCATCCATGCTCGAAACGTGGTCCTTCAATCGTGCGTGCTCTATAGGGAAATACGTCAGCAAATGTTACACAACGTGCTGACAAAACATTCGCTTGTCTAAGCAGTGCATGGGTGTAGTAGGGTTGCAATGTCGGCGTTTACTTACCCAACACACTCCAAAGCTCAGTGTCATCGTGGACATGGCCAGGATCGAGGTTATCCCGAACAGTGCCTTCAAAGAGCGCTGCATCTTGAGGAATAATGGCTAGCCTTCGGCGCAGATCCAGTAACCCAATGGAAGACGTGTCAATATTATCAATTCCAATATGACCCGTTACCGGTTCGATGAGTCGGAACAAGGCGAGAGTCAGAGATGACTTGCCTGCACCTGTGCGACCCACGACACCGATCTTCTCATGCGACTTGATGTCAAGGCTGATGTTCTTGAGCACCAAGTCCAGACCCTCACGGTAACGGGTGCTGTAGTTGACGAAATCAACCTCGCCCTTAGCAGGCCACGAGACAGGGGGTCTGTTCTTGGCGATGATCTCGGGTGCCTCACTTGGTAGGGCTGCATATTCGAGGACACGCTCTACTGACACAATGTTGGTCTCGACTTCGACAGTCTGACGAACGATCCAGTTGAGAGAAGTCGTAATCTGCAGAGCATATGACATGGCAAGGCCGACAATACCGGATTGGATGGGCTTGTTGCCAGTGACGGCGATGATGGCAAAGCCAGCAGCAGCCAGAATGACCACAGCACCAATAAACTCGAGGCGAACGGCCAGCCAGCGATTGGCGCTAATTGAAGGGAAGTAAGCACGGAGATTAGCATCCACACGCCATTCGTTCTCGAGCTCGAATCGCTGCTGCTGTCGGAATGCCCGAATAGTTGAAATGCCCCCCAGGGACTCCTGGAAATGTGCATAGATGGGGCTACGGCTCACACTGTCGAGTCGCTTGAGCTCTCGAGATGTTCGGAGGTAATATCTCTGGATGTAGTAGTAAGTCAGGGCTAGCGGGATGATCAATGCGACAAATGGTGGTGTGGCGAATGAGATGACGACCAAGGTGAAGCCTGACTTGGCCGCGTTCACGAATAGCATATTGAAAGTTCTGGCCAAAACCTCATCAACCCGATAGATATCACTGTCAAATGGATTAGTATCAAACTTTGAACTTCCACAAGTATATACTGACCTCGAGAAACGATTCAGGATACGGCCGGCTGGTGTTGTATCGAAGAAAGACATAGGGGAGCGGAAGATAGCGTTGGCCATGCGCTCATGAAGCTTCCTCGATGCCTGTTGCTGCGTCAGTGTTTATGCTCGACATGATCATGAAAATCACCAACCTCAATGGAACAGAAGATCCAGAGCACAAGGGTCTGAATGACAGTGAGAGCGGATGCTCCGATACCAAAAGCGAAGTAGATTCCGAGATACTTGCCAACATTAGCGTTCGACTGCTTTTCTTGGTTTTCTCTGGACCACTTCTCAAGCCAGAAATTACCACCAATTCCGGCAGTCTGTGCAGCAATAAGCATGAGGAGATACAGAGCAACGGCATAGAGGTTATTCATCTTGGCGTATTCACCGTAGACAGACCACTTGACCTTGCCTTGCTCTAAATGCTCCTTGGCTTGCTTGGTCTTGGAAGAACCACCGACTTCCTCGTCTGTCAGCTTGCCTTGTGGACCTCTGAAGCTTGCAGTACTGGCACGACGCAGGGTTGCCATGCTGCTTGAGCGAGGTTTGACACCAGCACTGGTCTTGATAGGAGCCATCTCGGGAACTTGTTCCTGTGCCTCCTCAAGCTCTTCCTTAGCCTGGCTGGAGTCTGTCTCGATGATTGTAGCAGCCTTGCTGCTTGAAGCACTGGAGCTAGGTTCACTACTGGCATTACCAGACTCGTGTCCGGCCGTCTTGAGAAGTTCGGCAACAAGACCCTTCTGAGCAACCAATTCCTTGTATGTTCCTCGTTCAATGATTTTGCCATCCTTGAGGAGAGACACGTAGCTGGCCTGACGAAGAACAGCAATGGCGTTGGTTGCAAGAATGCGAGTCTTTGAAGCCAGCAGACCACGGGTTCCGAGTACATTGTCGATAATGTGACGGCCAACATGGGAGTCAACGGCAGATAAAACGTCATCGAGTAGGTAGATATCCGCACGAGCATAGACAGCCCGAGCCAGTGATACACGTGCTTTTTGACCACCACTCAGGGAAATACCACGTTCGCCAACAACAGTTTCGTCTCCATCTGGAAGCTGTGCGAAATCGCCCACTAGAGCACACGCCTGGACAGTCTTCTCGTAAAACTCAGCATCATATTTATAACCAAAGATGATGTTCTCCTTGACGGTAGCATTAAGGATCCAGGTTTGCTGCGATGCGTAGGCAACGGTTCCTCGTACTTCGACGTTACCCTTAACCTTCCACATATCACCGAGAATGCTTTGAAGGAAAGACGACTTGCCAGCACCAACACGGCCAACGACACAGGAGAGCTCTCCCTTGTAAGCGGTATAATCAATATCAACCAGAGTGGGCTTGTTCTCGTGACGGCTCCAAGAGAATGTACCATCACGGATGATTATGCTCTCCTCACCAAGTTGCTCAGGGGCAGGCTTAATAGTGATAGCGTCGGGTTGAAGCTCTTCAGCAGTAAGGAAGCTGGTGAGACGTCCAATGGCGACAGAGGCTTCGACGATGGAGGTGATGACCATTGGAAGAATGGCAAGAGGGAAAGTCAACAGGTTAAACAAGGCCAATGCAGGGAAGACGATATCACTGGTGAGCGGCTTATCCTGGGTCAGAACAAAGACGGTGAAGGTCGAACACGACACGAAGAAAGGCGCAGTAGTCCAAGTGAAGTTGGCAAAGGCCTGGGTGGCACCAATCTTTCGCAAGTTCTTCAGTTCCTTTTCGTTTCGGATGAAATTGAGTTTGTTCATAAAGGCAGAGCCCCAAGCATACAGCTTGATGCTCTTCATATTGTTGATGATCTCATTGATCAAACGACTTCTGGCGTCCTTGTTCTTCATCTGCTCCTTTTGCATGTTTTTCATAATGCGAGCGACAAATCCTTGGATTGGCATCATAATAATCATGACCACAACACCCGCCATCATAGACCAGCCCAGCAGATTATAGAGGGAAACCATGCAGATGATAATCTGGAAAGGCGCAGACCAAATTTGCTGGGCGAACTGGGTAAGATCCTGCAGACGTTGGCCATCAACCGCCATGTAGTTGACAATGTCACCGGTGCTCTTTGAAGCCCTGCCCTCGCTTGACAGGCGCAGGGACTTACGGTAGATGGCTGAAGACAGACCACCCTTGATACGCATTCCCGTCACAAAGGCAAGTTGGAAGTACTGATGAACCATGGTGGTTTGCAGGACCGCACAAGAGAACATAGCCAAAGCAATAGCAGCGCCCTTGATAATAGGCTGAGGAGTATTGTCTTCCTCGTACGACTTCACAAAGGAGATGAGAAGCCGAAGGAGCTGGGGCTGAATGTACTGGGCGACATCATTTGCAACCTTGAAGATAGCAGCAACACAATAAGGGCCGCCATATGCCTTGAACAATACTCTCCATAGCGAAGGACTCTTATGGTGTTCCAACTCGTATTGCCAAGCTTGGTCAAAACGAGATCCAGTGTTCTTAGTCTGATCGTCCTTGGCCAGAGCCCAGAGGTCCTCTTCGGTCAAATACACTTTGTAGCCATATTGCATCATTGGCGTCATCCAGGAGAAGGCGAGCTGAGAAAATGCGTTGGCATATTCAACGGGACATTCTTCCTCTTCCTCGATGGCTTCATATCCACTTGGGCGAGAAGTTCGGGGCCACAGCCACTCCACAAGGAACTCTACAAGAGACAGTCCAACTCCGACGCAGTAAATAATGAAGTAAGGTAGGTTGGAGTCGTAGATTTGCTGCGAGATGAGAGATCGGAGCTTGACGCCGAAGGATATAAGGAGGAAGAGCCAGTAGAACAGTGCGACGCCGCTGGGGTATCGAATACGCGAATGCTCGATCCATTGAATGGCGAAAACGACAAATAGCGACAGGATAGTCAAGAAAGTCGTCAACACTCGGAAATCGCCATGCCAGATATGGGGCATGTAGACGATTTGAACGACGAGCTGAGCAATGACGTCGACAATGATGACGGCAAGGAGGGACTGAGACAACAAGTCAGCTCAATTGAACAGAGTATTAGTAGAGAAGTGTGCAGAAGAGTTTACCTGCTTGATGTAGAAGTGCGCATTCTTAGTCTGTCCCTCTTGTTTCTGCTTCTTAGCGAGCAGCCACCAAACAGCGAGCGATCCAAACAAAAGGCCAAAGACAGACACAGCAGAGATCCAGACGTCGATGAAACAAGGTGTGAAATCATAGCGATGAGGACTTAGGGGCCCCCATCCTTCCGAATTCCCACACAGAGGTTGCTTGAAGGGGCCAGTAGCGAGATAGTTGGCACCGAGCTCTCGCAGCGGGCGGAAGCCAGTGAACGAGCCCGTCTCGAAGAGAACCTGTTGCTCGTTGTAGAGAGCCATTGTTAAAGCGGTTGCTTCTCAAGGAGTTCGAGGTATCGAAAAGGTTTCGCGCAACAGTCACTTCATGCTAGAGGGACGTATCGGATGTTTTCGTAGGCGACAGAGGCGATGGCGCGTTCTTGGTGACGATGATGGTGACGGGATAAGATTTTGGAACCTTAGCTCGGGAAGCTCAATGTTAGTTAGCACTAACTTATAGAACGTAGGTACGTCAGAGCGAGTGCCGTGAACCGGAGCAAGGATCGGAAACGGCTCGGGAGACAAGACAGAGACAGTCTCAGAACGGTCAAAATAAGCCCAAATCCGAATCCGGTCACCTCAGGCGAGAGAGTTGAAAGAAGAGGTTGAAAAGAAAAGAGAAAAAGGGTTCTGAACTTCTGGGCGACTTCCGACAGGCAGAATTTCGTCGAATTGACAGGCCCTTGTCGTGGTTGGTAAGCTGGCCCCCCAGAAAATTTGCTGCAAACCCAGCATACGCGAACACCTAAACATGCACTAACAATGCGATCCTGGGCACTAGACCAGGCTCAAGCTGCTCCGTGGGGTTGCTTACTGATTTGCGAAATGGAGATAGTATACGGACTTTAGGTGAGATCACTCACTTCCCTCCCAGCCAATGTCGTCTTACCCTGGAGCACAGAGTTTGATTATCATTTTGGTAGGTAGGTAGCTCGTGTGACTGGCTTATTGGTATACCTGATGCTTTCTATGTATCATACTCACGGATTAAAAGTATGCCAATTGCCTGTACAACTCGTAGTCCTCAATATGTTCTCTGTTGTTCGCGTGATTGCCAACGCATCTTAACAAGCAATCTTAATCGGCACGAGAAGTGACTTCGGTTTTCAACCACTCGATAACCGTCTTGGAAAGCCATTCCTGCGCTTGGGGCTGATCAACGGTATGGCTTGCGCCAGGAATCAGCCCCGATAACCGACTGACGGCCGGGTTCAACGCTTTATACTTCTTGTTGCTCGCAGCCTGGTCGATGCGCTCTGGGACAAACTCGTCCTCAGCAGAATGGAGAACTAGCACTGGCTTATTGAACCGAGACCAATTCCTTTCAACGACATCATCGGGTAGGTCTGATGAAAAGTAATCATCGTCGCCGCTATACATCAGTTAGTTCATGTCATCCTGATAGCTGGACACCGTTGAACGCACCCTTTGCTCGCCAGAGACTGGAACCGATACGCCGAAATGGGAGCTCCCAGAACAGCCGGAATCATGTCAAAGGGCATACAGTCACCACCTTTGCCCTCGGAAATCATCTTTGCGGCGAGATCAAGACTCGGCTGAGGATCCGGGAAGATCAAATCCAGTGTCTCGCGATCCGATACCGGACCCTGCATAACGAAGCCATCGACAGGTTCGTTGTTGTGCTTGGCATAGTTGGCGTACTCGATGCAGTCCTGCAATTGGTCAGAAGAGCTATAAACCGAGGCGACAAGGGAATAGTTTACCTGGCAGCCAGTTGAGGAACCAAATAGGACGATCTTTTCCTTGCCAATTCCTCGTAGATACTTGACCAAAGCAGAAATGTCTTCAACATCGTTGGAGAGGCTAGAAGTGCCAAAACCCGAGAAAGAGCTCCTCATGCGGAATTCGATAACGGAGAAGCCCAAATCCTTTGCTTCCTCCAGACGCTGGGCCAGAAGCCGGGTATAAGGAATAGTGTGAGGTCCGTCTGTAAGCCCACCGATGAAGACAATGGCATTGGGAGCTGAAGCGAGGCCAATTTCATAGGCGGCCGAGCTTCGACACTTGGACTCAAAGGGATGGACAGTGACTTGGAAAGGGCCTGAAGGAGACATTTTGGTAGCTGATGCAGAGAACCGTTGCGATATTTGTTCCTCAATGGAAAGAGAGGGGAGCTTTACTGGAGGGCTATTGAGGTATATATAAGCTTATTTCCTTGGCTCTTGCTGGGATCATATCATTCCACACTTACTCGGAGATCACTAAGAAGGCTTAGATAGGAAAGAGAATCTACTGTGATTTGGTGTTTAGTATAAGCTTCCTGATGTTTGTTGCAGGCATCAAGTTCCTGAGAAGTTGATAGTGGGTGGGCGTACTCCACAGTGTGAGAGCTGCATCATGAGAGGGGCAGAACAGACTAACCAGTGCCTAAAGAAGTGATTGAAGTATCGGGAGCGCAAGAATCTGCTAGCAAACAAGACATCATATACACTGCTAGTATAGTAAAAGCGATTGAGATGTTAAGACATGTAGGGTTTCTCTTTAGTTCTGGCGATTTCTTTCACTGTGTCAGGGCAACATTCTTACACGGTCTCATTTAGCGAAACCACTCTTTACTGGTGACAGACCCCTCCATACTCCAATTTTGTTCTTCTGATAAAACCACCAAACCAGGATCTCTTCATCGCTTTACATTTCTAGTGTAAGCTATAAGTTATCCAGTTCAGCTCAACCAAACCCGTATGCAGTATCCTACTGCCCCTACGTACTCGCGTTCGTGTTCGTTAAATTCTTGGCTCGCCTGTGGAGAATATGCATGAATAGACAAGCAGAAGCTCTTTGCTTCATCAACCATGGAATCACCAGCCAGTAGTAAGGAGAGAACCGAGTTCTTCCAAAGAGTAAGTGATCATTATCAATCCCCAAAGAAAATACTGACTCAAATTAGCTTAAACCATGTTGTGTTAGGATAAGTCAATTGGCGATACGTGAAGCCGATGGACCAGCTTCTTCTCGAGAGCTTGGTGAGCAGACAGGTCGACTTTTGGAGCTCCTCAATGAACAGATCAGCCGGAACCCGCTAGTCCTGGATGAGAAGCTATCTGAATATGTCTTCTTCCCTCTTCATCACATCTTTCGACAGATGGACCAATATCCCATGCCCTTGATCGAGAACTGCATCAAGACGCTTACAATCCTCATCGCGCACGGCTGGAAGACAAAGCTTTCTGCGGAGCTTGTGCGACAGATTCTGAGTCTTCTGACTTTCATTATCGATGGAACTCCTGGCTCAACCCCGGCACGCCCTGTCGCTGAGGAGACAGTGCTGGAAGCTTTCCGTGGGCTGACAGCGCTCTTCAACACAGCTGGTTTATCGACCGCAGCTTCATCAGGACTTTCGGAGGCAGAGTCAATACCGGCTCTCGGGCACGGCGTAACTATCATGCTGAATGGGGTGGTAGATGGTGCAACGCCTCAGATTCAACAGGAAGCACTGCGTGCCCTGCAAGCAGTGTACTATACTGTGAAAGAACCTGCTGCGTTGGCTAGTTTCCTGCCTGGCACTGTTTCCCTACTCGCCAAAGTCACATCTTCACCTAACCGATACAAGAGCACCGTTCTCGCCAAATGTCTCGAGACAGTGAGTCTGGTACTGACAAGTGTATTGTCTGATCTACGGACGCGATCTATCTCAACAAAACCCGAAACCGATCAAGAAGGGGACGAGGATAACAAAATTCTATCTCCCGCTTGGCTCAAAGCAAGCACTATGCAAGTCAAGAAAGCACTCTCAACGATTATGAAACTGCGTTCTCATGAATCTGCTGACGTGAGGAATGCCCTCAACAAACTTTGCGTGACCATTCTGGATGAATGCCACAACACGTTGTCCAACTGTGCAAACATGCTTGTCGAGACAGCCATGATGCTAGGGGAGACTGAGAACAAGATGTCCTTGACACAGACTAGTTTACAGGATCTTGTCAACATCTATCCTGAACTCGGTGAAATTGTCAAAACGACGACATATAACTGGATGTCTAGTCTTTCACGGCTGATGCAATCAGCGGATGAAGATGTCAAGCGAGATGCAATACGAAATGTCTTGAAGGGTCTTGAGCTCATCAAAGACTTGCAGATACAATCATCGACGCTGGACGAATCTATGTCGATTATGCTCCGAGACAGTGTTATATCTCTGATGCAAGCATCAAGAACATCGGAAATTAAAGAGAACATGGATGTTCGACTGATAGACAGTGGGGAAGCATCAGCAGAGCAAAGGGATGTTCAATACCAGCCGGTCTTGCTGCCCTCCGAATCGCAAAAGAATATCCGTCATGAGATGGCATCACTCATTGCCTTTCTTGGGTCATCGTCTCAGCAAGCAAGATTTGCTGGTGCCATGTTGGAGCAAGTTCAGGACTCTGATAACTCAGCCAGCCAAGTCGCTACTTTTTGGCTTTGCTTTGAACTTATCAAAGCGAGCCATAGGTCATCTGCTGAAGCAGAGATGTTCTTGAACTTGTCATCAGTAACCGACCCCGCCCAGGATATCGACACCATATTCAATGAGCTTTACACAACATCGGTGCAGATTCTCGACCGACACACAGATGTCGAATCTGCCGACTGGCGGCTGGAAGCTCTAGCCCTAGAAGCAACTGCCTACACAGCACAGCGAGCCGGAGAGTCCTTCCGCCCCGAACTGATTGATGTTTTGTTTCCCATCGCAACGTTCTTAGGCTCCAATAACCCCAATCTGCAAAAGCATGCTATTGTCACCTTGAACAGTATAGCAGCCTCATGCGGATATGCCAACGTCTCGGAGCTTATGATCCAGAATGTGGACTACATGGTGAACTCGGTTTCGTTGAGGCTGAACAGCCTGGACATATCGCCTGCCTCGATCAACGTTTTGACCATGATGGTCCGACTTGCAGGCCCCAGACTGGTTCCCTACCTAGACGATGTTATCGAATCTATCTTCGGGGCTTTAGATAACTTCCACGGATATCCAGTATTTGTCGAGAATCTGTTTGTCGTGCTCAAAGAAGTTGTTAGTCAGGGCGTTCGCTCGGATATGTTGTTGCTGGAACATCAGGCGAGTTCAAAACCAGCCCACCGAAAAGTCCACAAGAAAGAACCTGGGCTCTCCGAACTCTTGGATACTTTGGAAAAGCGAAGGCAGCGGGCAGCACTCGATGAGATGGAAACAGAAGAAGTGAAAGGCCACCCAAAGATTCCGTGGAAGGAAGAAAAGAACGAGAATGATAACAACGAGGCAGCTGATCCTCCACCAGAACCAGAAAAACCACCAAACTCACCAACCTACCAGCTTCTACTGAGAGTGGCAAACCTCACGCAACATTACCTCACCTCCCCGACGCCAACACTGAGAAGATCATTGCTTGAACTGCTGACAACAGCATCCACTGCTTTGGCTCCCGATGAAGATGCGTTTTTGCCCCTCGTTAACGCGATCTGGCCAGTAGTGATCGACAGGCTGCATGACCCAAAAGCTTATATCGTGGTCGAGGCATGCCGCGCGCTTGCTGGGCTCTGCGTTGCTGCGGGGGACTTCCTTAGCTCTCGGTTCAAGACTGACTGGGCTGAATGGCTTCGAGATTGGTGCCGAAAGGTTAAACAGCAAGCTTCCGCTTCACCGAGCTGGGTCAGACCCCATGGGGAAGCTGGCACTACGTGGGGGGAAGAAAGCGACGATAACCGAGTGCTGATACCCCTGAGAAATGGTGATAGTCTAAGCGGCAAGCCTTTAACGCAAATAGTCGCACCATCTTCAGGTAGCTTAGGAAAATTTGCGTCACCAGCGCGAGTGTGGGAGGGTACGGTTGAGCTACTAACAGCTCTCGTATCTCATGTTCAGGTTGACGAAGAAATGTTTGATGACATTCTTGACTTGCTCTCGGACGTTTTGGAACGAAACGTTGCAGTACGGGAGGCACTGGAGGCTGTTAACGGGGACGCTGTATGGCTTTCGCGGTATGAGAGAGGGAATGTTGAATGGCTCCCAACACCGAAAATGGACGGAGTGGAGTTCACTCCCATGGCAATCTCGAGGTAATGCATTACGAAATAGACAGACTAAACGAACCAATATCGACTTCTCAATCATACCATTGTGGGCATTGAAATGGCCAGAGCCGGCACAAGAACTCAGCTAGTGGTACGACTCGTTTCCTGGGGTTAGCATGGATACTAGGAGCGCCACCGGGCAAACCGTTCCTTCACGATGATGGAAGGCAGCAATTGTCATTTGAGGACAACAAATGTTATGTGATGGCTTCACGTGGAATTTCCACACGAGGGAACCTGTGATACTGAAGCTTACCCCTGCCAAACATTGCTGTGGGGAAGCGTGAGGTCTAGATTCTGCTCACGGTTCCGCAGTGGAAACATTGAGCATTTTCTCCGCATCTTATGTGTCAACACCTTCTTGAACAAGTTAGGGGCCTGATCGGCAAGCCCGGTGAAATTCGTCGGGCTGCAAAGTCGATACATTCGTATAAGTGGGTCGAAGAGGTTGTACCCAAAGAAGGCTATTCCGTATCCGTAGGGGGCTCTCACCGCCTTCGG
>SRZU01000270.1:0-36517 GCA_013183765.1 Fusarium xylarioides | reverse complement strand
ATCGTCAGCGGCAACAAGAGGCTATCAACGCCGCTTGGGAAGCAATTGACGAAGATTTCCTCATAAAGCTATCCCTTTCAACACGAGACCGGTTTATGAGATGCATCCGGGAAGGTGGCTTCCCATTGGACTATTAGATACAGTATCAGTACCTCAATATATTGAAAATCACATACAAAAACCGACCCCAGTCCCGTACCTATACCCATGATGATAGCATCCCCACAAGGTCGCCACTTCGGGCTTGTACCGGTCCTGACATTTGTAACCCCTGCGGACTGTATCCCTTCATCTTGAATGCCATTCATTGGGCGATCCACGCTAGTGGCTATTCAAGAGCCTCATCCCCTTCTGGACTTCCATGCTTTCTCGACCATTTGAAAACATACCTCCACGAAAGCATAATCCTCATTGCTCCGGATTGACACTTAGACTCAAAGAGTGCATAGTTTAGGGTTTCGGCTGGGTGTTTGTCTCACTTTTCCCAACCTTTTGTTTTCTTTTCCCCTTGTTTACACTTCGTCGATATCTGATCTGTCTCATATGAACAATCTCCGTCCCCTCTCGACAACATAAAGCCTCTAGGTACCTGTCTCGCTCAACCTCCAACTACGCATTTACATACCTCCACGTTAATATGTCACTTCCGTCCACAAAACCCGCCCAAACCTCTATCCGATCCTTCTTCTCGGCAAAAACACCCAAATATGCTCCTCCGCCTTCTCAGGGGGCTTCCATAGAACTCCCACGGCCTCCTCCGCCGCCTGCTGCTACTGCCCCTCCACCAACCTCGAAGACGCCAGACTCCACGATAGCCTCGTTCCAAATCCCGCCTCTGCCGACATCTCTCCCTCGAGAAGCTACAATCCGGCTGATCTCGAACGACGATGTCAACGCTCTACGCCGCATAAACGCCCTTCTTCTTCCCGTTAGCTACCCCGACAACTTCTACCAACGTGCAGTCGATCCGACATCTGGTCGCTTTTCCCGAGTCATCACCTGGGCTCACGATGGCTCTGAAGCCAAGGTCGTCGGCGGTGTCGTTTGCCGCGTCGAACCCATCCTCGATTCCAACAGCCAGGGGGTCATGCCCCAGAATCTATACATTCAGTCGCTATGTCTGCTCTCGCCTTATCGATCGCTGGGCCTCGTGAACGCTGCAGTGGACAATATCATTGCAGGTGCTGTATCGGACCCCAACTTGAATGTGACAACCGTCACGGCCCATGTTTGGACCGAGAATGAGGAGGGTCTAAAGTGGTATGAAGGTCGTGGCTTCAAGCGCGAGAACCAACCTATTGAGGGCTACTATCTCAAGCTGCGTCCCAACTCAGCCTGGCTAGTCAGCCGTCCAACTGGCGCTTCTGTCCGGAACTTGCTACCTTCTTCATCTTCTGCGCCTCAACCTAGTGTGCCTGCGAGCGTAACTGCTGATATTGCCAACCTGGACGCAGCATCAGGTCCGCCCAGAAACGGTACCTCAAGGCCTCCTATGCCTCAGTCTGGGAAATCCTATCAAAATCAACGGCCTGAAACGGAGTGGAATGATCTTCCTGAGGATATGGCAAACAGCCGTCTCGCACCACCGCCCCGGGTAGGAAGTACTGGCTCTGGTGCAAGCTCTCGAAGTAGCTCTGCAGCGCGAAAGAAGAGGGATAGGTCCTATCCCGCGGCTGCTTTCGGGAATTAAGGCATAGACGAGAGGTGTGATTGATAAAAGCTGCTGCTAAAGAAGAATGTATTGCTTCACGATGGTATACGATTTCAACGGTTCGGATGGGCTAGACACGTTTCAGGAAAAGACATAATATTAGACTTATCATAATAATAACCCAATAATAAATCCAGTTGCTCCTCAGGAAACTGAAAAGGAATCATCAGATTATCTCATCATAAAACTAGTTGCCTCATAATTATACAACTTTTGAATAGAGAAGAAAAAAGCTAAAGGGAAGAAAACACTGCAGAAAACGCCTCGGGCCCAAAAATGAACATGACCACATCCCGTCACATGCACATATATACATAAATCTTGACACGAGTTATTAACTCAGAAAACACAACACCGAAACATGTAGTTGCTCATCGACGCTTGTTATACCATACAGCTGCTAGCGCAAGGAGACCGACAGCACCGCCAATGAGGAGTGCCTGGTTAGAGACTGGTGCTGAATCGACTATTAAATTGTTAGCAAATGTCGCTTAGGCGGAAGCCGAAGTTTGAATGGCTTGGGATGAAGGGTAGAACGTACGGATCGCATCAGAAGACTTGCGAGCGCGGTTGGACTCAGATCTCAAGTCAGTCAAATAATCTTCGGGCTTCTCCCTGCCAGCAGCCACCAAGGCAATCAGGGCGGCGCCGACACCGCTACCGTCCTTAGCGATACCGATTCGGATCTTCTCAGCACCCTGTGGTCCAATGCCGTCAATGGCACGGAGGGCCTCGTAGATCATATCGCGGAAGAAAGGGTAGTGCTCGACAAGACTGCCATCAACACCGATATCAATAACCTCTTCATCGAGATCATTGAGCTTGCCAGAGTTGAGAGCAATAGCGCCGATGGCGACAGCTGACAATCGAGCAGCGCGACGACCAACAGCATTGGAAACAGACTTGAAAGCCTGAGCGTCCTCGAGTGAGGGAGTATAAACACTGAGGAGGTTCTCAAGCTCCTGGCGAAGGGTAGACAGTTCAGGGGTATTGTCAGCGGCCGCAACGGACATGATGGAGCTGTCGAGTCCCCAAGGCTTCAGGAATCCAGACGATGGCGCGATGTTTGTGGTGGTGCCCCAGTCGTTCGTGCTCGAGTTGAGATCCTTGAACAGAGCCGAACTCTCATTGTTGATCATATCGGCCATGGCGAGTCGGACAATCTCGCCCAAGAACATACCAGACACGCGCTTCTCGAACATTTGAAGGCCAGGGTTTACACTTTCGGCGTCAAGAGCCTTATCCCAAGGTGTTGATGGCAAAACGTTGAGCTGGTTGTCAAACGAACCCCACTCTGTGTTAACAACCATCTCTCCTGTTGATTGATCATACTCCCCAGAGATAGGCTTCTTGATGTTGCTCAGTTTCTCCATGTAGGCACCGTTTGTACCAGTACCAAAGATGGCACCAAGCACAGATCGGCTCTTGCTGGTTGAAGTGTAGGATCGAGCCATGAGAGTGCCGACAGTGTCGTTTACGAGCGCCGCAACCTTGACGGGGAGGTGGAGCTTGTCGATCTCGGTCTGAAGTAAAGCGCAGACGTCCTTGCCTATGGCATCAGGAATGTCAAAGCCCTTGGTCCATCGAATTAGCAGACCCTTGTTAATAGCTAGCTGCTTGACAGGGAAGCTGAAGGTGAAACCCAGGCGGAAAATATGTTCATCGCGATAGCCCGAGGGAGTACTGGCAGTGTTGCGACGGCGCAAGTGGGAGTTGAAGTGGTCGGCGTGGTGCTCCTTGAGGAAGATCTCGATCTGCTTGGCGAGGAAAGAAAAGAGCTGTGCGGAGGTCTTTGCGACCATAAGCTCCTTCGGAATGGCAACCTTGTTGTAAGTGAGGTTAAAGGTGGTGTCACCATTGAGCATGATGGAGCAAACTCGGAAGTTTGTGCCTCCCAGATCAACGGCCAGATACAGACCCTAGTGAGGGACAATCAGTCTGGGCAGCTTCACAAGCCAAATGTGGATAAAAATTACCTTTTCTGTGCCATTGGGAACGCCAGTGACGTAGGTAGGAATTTGTTGGAGGCTGGTACCTTCTTTGTGAAGGCCCTCATCTAGGAAAGTGTGAGTTTGGGTTTTGTTGAGGGTTTAAAGCCAAAATGGGAGAAAATGCGCATCATGACAACGAGCTACAGTAGCACCGCAGCGCAGATTCTACGTGGAGCGAGGGGTGAGCATACCCATTTGCCTCGAGAACTCCTTCACATGATTGTTAAGGTCCTCGTCGGAGAAGTCGAACTCTTGGACGATACGGTTGGACTCGTCAGCGAGAGCCATGGTGATAGCTGGTGAGGTAGGCGGCGTGGTCGTGAAGAGAGGGGGGATATAGCAGACAGCTTCAGACGCTGAAGGGCTTGGTGGTGGGGATGAGAGAGAGAATTGAGGGAATAAAAGGTGAAGAGTTTGTAGAGAAAATAATTGGAGGAGAGAGGAGAAGAAAACCAAAATTGAGGCGTTGGCGGACGACAACGAAGTCAAAAGGTTTCTTGGGTATTCGAGCTCTGGCTGGAGCTTGGCGTCACCGTTACTGAGGACAAGCTGGGAGAGCTGCTGACGGAACCTGTGTCAGTGGCTGATCAACTACCAATGACGACTGGAAATGGGGGTGTTTTCTGGGGCCTGGGGATCATGGAGCGTTACGTGAGTGATGACAAGGGCCAAAGTTTCTGAGACTGGGCAATGCCATTGAGCGCCGCCGAATGGGCCCGAATTGCAGTGGATTTTTTAATACCACGAGCCTCACTCCAGTTGCTTCTTTCTCCTAATTGAGGCGCCATCCCCATGGTTCTGAAGCACCCAACCCAATCGAAGTGTCGCCGGGCGGCCGTGGAGAGGCCGTTCAAGTGGAGAGATGGTGGAGGTGTGGTCGGTGGTGCTCGGGGTGCGGGGGAGAAAGCTCATAGAGGCTCCGCTAATACGCCGAACTTGGCCGTGTCTTGCTTCCAACGTCTTGTTTTTTAGGGTGCTTGGTCTCTAATAAACCATAATAATTTATTTCTTGAGGCTCATGTCCCGCGTGCATATCCACTGGGATGCCGTCATAAGCCAGCTTGGCCCCAGTAAAAAAAAATTAAGAATTGCCAGTTATCCCCAGCCGTGAAGATGATGCTATCGTCAAGTCCCTCAACTGTATGTACCCTCACTAGTAAGGTTTCGGTCAGGTCATGCCATGCATCATCTTCATGAGCCGAGCTCAACCCAGTCCCAGTCTTGCGGTACGGACGGGTGATTTCTGGGCTGGAGAGCCAAAGATGGGGCAACGGGGAGACAAATGGACGTGTGGGTGAAAGGCGGGATGACGGGGTAGGAATGACACTGTGAAATGATATGATGGCCCCAGAAAATACCAAGCACAGGGAAAAACGAATACCGTGTTGAAATGCCAACTTACCACTAGAATCAGCATGAGAGCTACACATGAGACAAGGAACCGAGGCCAAGGGCGCTTCTTCGTCTTAATCTCATGTCCATGTCCATGTCCATACATCTGCACCTGCTGTGCCTCCATTGTCTAATTGACCACCACTTCTAAGCCAGGGCCCTAGCTGTGTCTTGGTGCACTCTCGTGGTGAATTTCAAGAATAGATTCCTGGCCTGCTTTGGTCGCGTGCTTGTCTAAGATTTGCTTCTCAATAAATTTCGCAGAACCAATGACCTCTCGATCGTAAGAGTGTCGGCAATGAGGTGACAAACAGTCAAAGAGTTCTTAGCAAAGTCTAGATCTCCGTTGTTGCTAGGCACTCGGTTGCTTGTATAATATTCCTTTAATATCAGATTTATATATTAGTTACATTATATAGGTTAAGTTAGGAAATTGGCTAGAAATTTATATTATAAAATATATTACCTTTAAATAGTTTTCCCTCTTTTTTTAATATATTTAAATATTCCCTTCCTTTAATAAGCTTAAAAATATATATAAATATATAATATTATATATTTATAAGTAATTTAACTTAATTTAAGCTATATTAATATAAAAAAAATATATAATAACCTTAAAAACCTTAATAATTAAGCCTTTTATAAAGGATATATATTAAGCCTATAAGGAGTATAATTAAGAGGAAGCTAAGAAGAACTTAAAGGAAATCTTTATAGTTAAGAATAATACTACCTTTAGTAGCCCTAAAGTTAAGCTTAAAAAGCTTAATTAGAAACGCTTTCTTAATAACTACCTTTAAATAATTAAATAGTTAATATATTACTAATTTAAGTTTAGAAAGCTAGATAATAGATATAAATTAAGTATTACTTAGTTTAAGAATATCTTTAATATTATTTACCTTAAAGTCCTAGATAAGGTATCTATTTAATCTAAAAAGGGTTAGGATAAAATAAGAGTATTAACTTATTAAGACCTTACTTAAATAATTAGATAAGTTATAGAAAATAAGATATTTAAGACTAAGAACTATTACTAGCTTAAGGATACTAAAGAAAGCGCTATAATCCCTAGCTCTATAAAACCTAAAACTAGGAAAGTGCTTATTAAATTAATCCTTAAGAAAGATTAGAAGGTATTAAATATCTTTATAAATAAACTTACTAGCCTTATAGAAAAGCTATAAGTAAACTTAGTTAAAGGTCTTAAAAATAGTATAAAGGATATATTTAAAATACTTAACGCTTAGCTAGAAAAGAAGCTTATAAACTAACTTATAACCTATCCTTACTATACTATAATCTAAACTCACTTTATAGTAATAGAATTAAATAATTAAATAGAGAAAGAGTTTAATATAAGGGTTAATATAAACTATACTAATTAAGGCTAATAATACTCTTGCTAGTACTGTTTAAAAAAAGGATATTTTCTAAAAACCTATCGTGACCTTGACTATAATAGAAAGAATAACTTAGTAGACTATAATACTTCTAGCGTAATAGCCTAGATTGGGGCTTAGGAGATACCAGTTTCTAGTTACCTAGTTAATAAAGTAAAGAGTAATATTAGAGTTAAAAAGCTTATATATGCCTGGATTAAGCATTTTCCTAAGTTATACCTATACTATAATACTATAGCTATAAAAAGGTATAATAATAGAAGGATTAATTAGAATATATAAGGTAAAACTAAAGATATTATCTAAGAGTACCTGGATAAGAAGCCATGCCTATAGCCTTTTACCCCTTTATATATATACCTAGGTAATTATACTTGCCTTCTAATAGAAGTTATAAGTAGATTATATAACGCTACCTAGCTAAGAGATCTAGAGGCAATATAGATAAACCTTATTATATTTAATATAAATCCTAGCCTAGGACTAAGTAATTAGTTATCTGCTCTGCCTGTTAAGGTCCAGGTCTTAAATATTAGTATTAATATAAATGCTAGAAAAAAAGTTTATATTAAGGATATTAAGGAAGTAAGGGCTACTAATATTCCTGAGAGGAGAATAATAGAAAAGGACTTAGGGAGTTTTAGTTTTATTAGGAAGGGGAAGGGTTTTAAGGGATTAGATAACCTTGAGTTATGTCTCTTTACAATTTATAACTGTGTAAAGATGGATATATACTTTAAGAAAATCGGGTTAATGATTGCTAATATTATGACCCTTGACCTGCAACTAGGCTGAGAAGTTGTAGAAGAATTCAGCAATATAGTAAATAGTATCTTGGAAGTCTCTTATATAACTGTAAAGGATGTTAATAAGAGTTAAAATAACTTGACCTTTATAAATGTAATTTAGTTTACTGGCCAGGACTATAGTAATAGCTACTGGAAAGAAATAAGTAAGCTAGTAGGTATTTATGCAATCCTTATTAGTACTGGCAATAAGGAACAGAATGATTAAATGGGTGAACTTATATAAAGCTATGTAAAAAGGACTTAGGGAGAAGACTTGCTGAAGAAGGGTAAGTATGTTATTATTAAGAACGAAGGTACCTAGAAAGAGAAGTGGCAAGTTATCTAGACTATTAACAATTAAGAGGAGGAACCCTGACTGGTCGAGTCACTATTCTAGTATATATGCCCTATGTAAGAGGAAAAGGCGCCAGGTGCTAGAGAGTTAAGTGATATAATAACTAATAATATTAACATTAACCTGTTCCTTAGGAATGGCGATAAAACTCTTATATAAGTATAGGAGCTGCTAAAGATTATAGTTAGACTTAATAATCCTAAGGGCAGGGTAGTAGAAGCTATAGTAGATATAGGTTCTAACAGGAATGTTATCTTAGAATAAGTTACTAGAGACTATAAGCTAAAATGGGTAGGCATTAAAGCTATAATAACATCCTTTATAGGAAATAAGTTAAGGATAATTAGTTAAACTAAGGTAAAAGTATACTTAGCAAATACCTAGGTCTTATAACGCTTCTTTATTATACTATTAGGTATACTAATAGTTCCCTTTATCTTAGGAATGCCTTTTATTAAATCTACCTAAGCGACATTTAATCATTCCTTATAAGATGAATTTATGCTCTTAATATACTAACTAGGCACTATAAAGTTCATTACCCCTGCAGCAGGATCGGTTAAATAGGAGCCAGTAAAGACCAGAACTAATAGATTAATTAATTTAAAATAAACATTAACTCCTTTACTAGGCCAGGAGTTAATAATATATTAGGCTTAGAAGAGGATAATATTATATCCTTAGTCAGAACAATTAGCCAGGAATCCACAGATAAGGTAATTAAACTAATAGCTTAAGAAGGAATAAAGCAGTATTAAGAGGTCCTTAAAGTAGCTAGCTAAGAGATTAGACAGTATATAGAAGAGAAGAAAGGTAAAAGAAAGGAGAAGGGGGTAGAAGTAAGACTTAATATAACTGATATTAAAGTTAACATAATATATAAGCGTAAAGGAGTTAAGATTTACCCTATAGATAATAAACCTTTAGATGGTTTAGTCCTAGATAGTAACTTACTATAGAAAGAGAAGAAGTAGGTAGAGATTAAGGATACGCTTAATACTATAGCTAAGTATTCTAAATAGATTACGCCCAAGTTCTTAAAGATCAAGAGGGGGAGTAGGCTAAAAGGAGAAAGGCTTTAGGAACTAAAGGATTAAGTAAGTAACACTCTAACAGCAGCTAAGTTAAATATGTTCCTTAAAATAATATATAATTAAGAAGCTGCTTTAGCTTAGGATTTTACAGAGTGCAGCTAACTGGACCTAATTATAGCCCCTCTGTAGGTCTTTAAAGTAGTCCCTTATAAGGTATAGCAAGCTTAAGATATCTTAATCCCTAAAGGTTATAAGGCAGCTGTTATTCAGCTACTGAAAGAATAACTAGCTTAAGGAGTATTAAAGGAATCTTATAAAGCCTATTAAAACCCTTAGTTCCTAGTTACTAAGAAGAATAAAAACTTTTATCTAATTAATTCTGTAATATTAATAAACAAGGTAACTGTAAGGGATAGCCTTTCCCTACTATATATAGATAAGTTCTTAGCAGACTTTGCAATGTGTAAGGTCTTAATACTACTAGACTTTTTCTTAGGATATAATTAATTCCCTTTTAATAAGAAAAGTCAGGATATAATTACATTTAATACGCTAATAAGGCTACTAAGAATGTATAGTCTTCCTTAAGGAGCTACTAACTCTATAGCTTAGTTTATAAGAAATATTATATATATCTTTAAAGACCTTATTTTAAAAGTCTATAAAGCATTCTTAGATAACATTTACATTAGAGGGCTAACTATAATATATAATAAGAAAGAAGTAGCTTAAAGGATTAAATAGTATATTCTTAAATACCTTATTAATATTAATAAAGTACTTTTTAATATTAAGCTTTCTGGTTATATAATTGCTAGAGGAAAGTTACAATTCTATAAGAAGATAACAGTAGTTATTAGTTACCTCTATAAGACTTATAATTAAGCGCCTAATAACGCCAAGGTAATTAAAATTATTAAATAGAAGAGCTGCGCTAATATTAGGGAGGTATAGTTATTTCTTAGGATTACTAGGTACTATAGGCAATAGATCTATTACTTTGCTTAGATTGTAAAGCCTCTTATAAAGCTATTATAAAAGGATATTAAGTTTTCCTAGGGCTAGCCAGAGTAAGAGGCAATAGATATACTTAAAGCTAAAATTATAAAGCCTCTATTATTAATTACCCTTAACTACACTAAGGAAGCAGGGGAGGTTATCCTTATAATTAATACTAGCCTAACTAGATAGGGAGCTGCCTTAATATAAGTAGTTAATAGAAAGAGATGCCTAGTTTGGTTTAAGTTAGGCCTGTAGAATAAGGCTAAGTTAGTATATAATATAATAAAGAGGGAGTATTAAGCGGCCTTATATGCATTTAGAAAGCTAAAAGGGATAATCTATAGGATTAAGTTTACCCTTGAGATTAATATATAAGTTTTAATGCACTAACTAAATAGTAAAGTAAATGATATATCTAGTTCTTTAATCTTACAGTAGATTAGCTACTTACTGCTCTTTAACTTTTAAGTCTAATATATTTTAAGCCTAAAGAATAGAGTTATAGATAGGCTATTATAAAAGCTAGAAGGACTATCTAATTAGTTAGATATATAGGTTAAGGAAGATATTAAGGACTTTATAGACCTTTACCTTAATACAGTTAAAGTTAATAGAGAAGCTAAGATCCTTAATAGAAAGTACTTACTTAAGTTAAAGTAATTAGCATAATACCTAATAACATTAAAGAGACTACTAGGTATAATAAATTCCTAGTATTACACTCTTTAAGAATAAAGCAAGGCCTTTTTTATTTAAGGATGCTACCTCTAGAAGCGCCTTTAGAAGCAATAGGACTAGCTTATATTTATAGAAGAAGATCTAGTAATGTAAAAGCAAGTAATCACTTAGTACTATAAGGCTAATAGCTATAAAAGACAAGATATTACTATAAACTTAATTAAAAGGAGATATTATTAAAAGAACCTCTAGAGAGATATAGCCTTAGCTATTAAGGTATACCTAACTTACTAGAAGTACTATACTTAGCGACCCTTAAAGAGAGTCTAATATACCACTCTATCTAATTCCTTTATTAAAGTCCACTTTAATATACAGTACATGCTAAATAACCAAGAATATAAGTATTTACTTAAAGCTTATTGCAATCTTACTAGGTAGATTAAAGTCAGGCCCCTTAAAGCCCTATCAGTAAAGGCTATAGTAAAATTCATTAAAGAGCTTATATTTCATTATAGTATAATATCGATCGCAGTAGTCAACAGTGGTCCAGAGATAAAGAAGGAGTTACTAAAGATCTTAAACCTGTATAGGGTTAGAAAGGTTAAGACTTCACTATATAATCTAAAGGCTAACAGACTTAATAAGTATAGGCATTATATACTAAGAAAAGTCCTAGAGAAGCTTAAGTGTAAAGGGAGAAATATATAGGTTAAGAACCTAGATTATACTCTATTTACTAAAAGGACAGCTATAAAAGGATCTTACAGATACTTACCCTTCTACCTAATGCATGGCTAGGAGCCTGTGTACCCGCTAGAGGTTAAGTACCCAACATAGCAACTAATTAATTAGAAAGAGATCCAGATACTAAAAGAGAGACTTAAGGCTTAAATCTATATCCTTAAAATAAAGGGCTTAAATATAAAGAAAGCTAAAGTTAAAGTTGCTAAATACTGAAAGCTAGTAGCTACTTAATAGAATAAGGAGCTATAATATAAAATACATTAGTAGCTACTAGAAGTTAGGGACCTAGTCCTTAAATACAATATCTTAAAAGCAAATAATATATTAGTTAAGTATAAGATAACTAAGAAATATAATAGGCTATTTTACATTATTAAACACTACCCGGGGACTAACTTTTACTCCCTTAAGGAACTAGGAGGGGAGGTCTTAAAGAAATCGATATATAGAGACCAACTCTGAAAGTTTATCTAAGACAAGGATAGTTAGTAGACCTGCAAAAATGATCTAGAGCTAAGGGAGAAGCAAGAGAATGCCCCAACTCCTCTAGCCCTATTCACTACCGTAAGTCCCCAAGCTAGCACTATACCAGGCTTAGCGGAAGCGGAACTGACTAATTAATCGGAGAAAAAGGTAATAAGATCAGTAGTACTAGAGGAACTGATTGAAGATCTGGAGAACAAAACCTCTAATAGTAAGGATGAGGAAGATAATCTAGGAGAAAAGAATCTTATACTAAACCTATATAGAGGCCTGAAAATGCACTTTAAAGTGTAATTAAAAGGACTTCCAGAGGAGCAGAAGGAGACCTATGAACTGATCATTTAGTTCTATGTTGGTGATGGGGATTTTTAGGACCTTAGTCACTAAGGAACCTAGTACTGCTAAAAGCAACTGTAGCGTTTTGCTTTTAGTAAGGGAGGAGGAGGAGAGATAATGGAAAATACTACCACTACCTTAAGAAAACATAAAGGGGAAAATAATACTAATACAGGAAGGAGCCTATAATCTTTATAATATTTATTTATTTTCTTTTCTTTAAATTATCTAGCGTAGTAAGAAGCACCTTAAAAGAAGCTAAGATAAGATAATATAAGAGCATTTTGCCTAAGACTGGGAAGGAGATACTAGGCAATACCGAAGTAGACAAACCCAGATAAGGCACCAGAAGCAAGAGATTAGATAGTAGATAAAGGAGGACAACCTGATAACAAGCAGATTTTACTAAGGATAAGAAAAAGGCAGTCTGGACTTAGGAGGGAAAGTTTTACCTAAATATAGCCCAGGAACTCAGGATTTAAAGCTAACACCTCCCAGATAGACAGAATACATGCTGGACACGCTTAGGACATGATTAAGATGTCTTAGATAGGAGCTGGATATGTCTAGGATTTCTTAGATAAATTACCAAAATCTTAAATTTCTTAAACACTAAGTACCTATAGAATAGATAAAGCAAGATCTATTATAAGGAGAATACTATCTCTAGAAGCTAGCTATTATCTAATTACTCAGTTTTAATTCCCTACTATTAAAAAACCTTACCCTATCCTCTAAAAATACCTTATTTCTTACCTACTAGTTGCTTAATCCTGGCCTTAGCTTTCTTTATTATAATCTTACTAGTTATATCTTTATTATCCTAGAGCGTTACTGGCTAATTGCTAGTGATTTAAGGGCAGGACTTAGGATTTAGTTAATCTTTAGAAACCTTTTATAGCTCTTGTCTTTAGGAGCTAGATCTAGCCTTAAGAATGCTATCCTTCCTAAAAAGAGGACCTTTAAGGAGACTAAAATAAGGCTTATTAGTTTAGTAAATAGAAAGGTAGCGCTAATTACAGTTACTTTTAGTATTCTAAATATAGTTTAAATACTGCCTGCTTTAGAAGCCCTTAATAGAAATGTAATAATAGAAAGGTAATGCGTGAGAATCACAGCTCTCCCGAATAGCGGGTTATAGTTAATCCGGTCCTTGGTATTTATCTCACAACACTAAGGCCCACTCTCAGAATTAACCCAGCATACCCTTCTAAATACCTTCATTTTGCCTTACAAGCTGTAATTTAGTATTAAATAGTAGCAATTACAAAAGATCTATAGTACCTAACTATCTATAATTAGCACTATAACTACTATTAAGTGACTTCTAAGCCTATAAAAAGTTATTATTACCTTTAGTACTATTTATTAACCTCTTAATAACTTTAATTACTATTACCTATATAAGCGCTATTAAAAGCATTCTTAATAGTATAAATTACACCTAAAATTAGCAGTTATTTAATCCTTTAAGAAGCGCTAATTAAGAAGTTATTATTATATGTATGCACTGTAACCCTTAATCCTTACCCTTATATGCACATTATATTACAGTAAAAAGCTAAAAAGGCAAAAATTTATACCTTATATTTAAATTTAAACCTATAACCTTTAGCTTTTCTAGCATTTACCTAAGAAAGTATACTCTATCTTATATAATTACTAGTATATATAAGTAGAAATTATCTCTATTAATACATTCTTTTATAAAGTTAACCTACTCCTATAATAGCCTTACTTTTTCTTAAATAATTAGCCTTTTTATGCTAATTTTTAATTTAAAAGTATTAATATTACTAAAAAAGAAGCTTCCTTACTGCATTTACTTAGATTTACTACTTAATTGCAGAAATCCCTAAAGGGAACTAAGTAAGATAAATCCTTTAGCTATTTAACATTTATAAGCAAGACCCTCTAAGTAGTATACTAAGATAAAACTAAGGTTAAGAGGTGTAAGATAGCTTGGTTAAGCGGTATAGTCTTTAGTGCAGGGCAGCTACCCCTTATAGTTATTAGATAGGAAAGAGCTACTATCCTATTAGACTACTATTAAGGTATATTATATTTCTGCTTACTTAAAGTAATTAGTATAACTATAGGTTATATACCTTTTAATGTAGCTACTATATACTCTTAATTAATATATTATTTAATACTGCTCCTTTATACCTTATATACTAAAGTCATTTTAAGGCTATTATAACCGCATTTCTGCTGCAATAGTACAATCTAACTATAGAGATAATATAGGTAATCTACTAAGCTAGTAATATAGCAGCCTATTTAATTCTACATAATAATAACAGTAAGATAAGTCTCTTAATAATTATAATAATAGTTAGCATTTAGTATCTCCTTAATCTCTAGGTTATTAGCATACTATCTATCTATTAGCTCCTTAGCTGCATTATAATAATAAGTCTAGGGATAATAAATTAAATTCTTTATCTTAATAACTATAACTATAACTACAAGCCAGTTAATGCTCTATTCTTTATAATCTAAGAGAATAAGAGGATAATATTATAGATTAAATTATAAAGAATGAATTTATACTTATATAAGGAGTATACTTCTATTAAATAATAGAGGAATATTGCCCTATTTAAGCTCTTAATGCATTTACTATTTAGGATAGTAATATAGCCTTATAGATACAATAGATGCTAAGTTACTAGGTCTTTAAGTCTATAATTGTAGATATGCTTATTAAGTATCCTTATGCTAGGCTCTTATATCTTAAGTATTTTTCCTAGTAGTAAGAGCAGGTATAGTAGAGGTTTAATATCTATGCATTTAATTAGTAGAATTAAGTAAAATTAATTACTGCTTATTATTTACATTCTGCAGAGATCCTAGAGGCATAGCTAGGCAGACTACTAATGCCTTAAGATAATCTATTAGAGGGATTTAATAATAATCTTATAGTATAATAATAATGTAAGACTACTATTAATACTATGCAATCTACAGGCAGCAATATTAGCAAGAAGATTTAAAAGGAGATACTTAGCATCTTTAATCCTAATAATCCTGATAATAAAGATTATTAAGGTCTTATTACTACTAGTATAGGTAAGATAATCTATACTAATATATATATATTCTATAAGCATTTCTATTTATTTAAGCATTTTAGTAAGTTTAATCTTATAGAATACTATATTAAAATGCTTACTAGGAAAGCTAGTATCTAGCTAATATTTAAGTTAAATAAAGCTAGTTATAATTAATTTTTTAATCTTCCTATTAATAAATTTAGTTAAAAGCTTACTAAATAGTTTAAGTATCTTAATATAGAAATCCTAGAGAATCTTTATTAAACTTAATTTACTTCTAAGCTTATTCTTTATAGTATTATGCTTATTTAATAGGCTTAGTAAAAAGCCAGTCTAGCTAAGTAAGTTAAATATAATAAAGATTATACTATTATCTCTATACTATTTAACTAGATAGATATTAAGATCTTACATTTCCTTAAATATCTTAAGAAAACTATATTACTAATAGCATTTATTAAGCAGTATAAATAATATTAAACTATAATTAAATACTTCTATTATTACTAGAATTAAGGTAATAGAGGCAAGCACTAATATAAGTCTAATTGCTACTTAGGTAAAGATAAGAGTAGTTAATTTAATTAATGCCCTTATAATAAACGCTCTAGCTCTAAGTAATAAGATAAATATAACTAATTAAGGTAAGATAACTAATACTATAGCAATTAACTATTACAGTTATATATAAAGGATAAGAAGAATAACAATAAACTAGGTAATTATTATTATAGCAATAACTAAGATTACTACTTTTACTTGCATAATAATAACTACATTTATTATAATGTTAAGGAAGAAAAGAAAGTTCATTTTAAATGGAAATATCTTACCTTAAAAGATAAAGGGGATAAATTTAAGTTAAATAGAGCTAATACTAATAGCAATAGCAAGAGTATTTACTTCTCTTAATTAATATCTTCTTAATAAGTATACTTTAACTATATAATAGGCAGTATAGTACTAGCAGATATTATGCAAGAGTTTCCCTGCAGCATCTACTATTAAGTCTTTCCTAGCTAGGCTATACTGTAGGAACATAGGGCTATAAGATCTTATATTAGCCCTATGCAGTTAATAAGCAAGCAGGTACCTGCTAAGTCTAAACATTATATTTATTATTATAGAGATTTTCTATCTTATAATAAGCTTTATAGATACCTAAAGTCTAGATATTCTAAGAAGTTAGCTGTATAAGAGGTTGCTCTTTAGGTTAATAATGCAATTATATTTATAGAATATATTCCTATGTATATTTACTATTAACTGCAGGTTTATAAGGTTAATAGCAACTATATATACCTTAAATTTAATGCTATAAGCTCTCTAGGAGGAGAGATAGCTTCTATCTATACTAATACTAGGTGTAGAAAACCAGTTATCTCCAGGGAATAGTTATAAACACTTTAGTATACTATTAAAGAAAAAACGCCTATCTTCATTTAAGGAATTAATAATAAGGTAGAAAAGCTATATAGTAAGTAAGTAATATTTACATTTTATATTAATAGTATCTATTATAATAGATTAAATGCTAGCTATATAGAGTTTACCTATAAAGCCTAGATTTAGGATAGAATGCTATCTTTATTTCCTAAGGCTTTACTTAAAAATAGATAGATAGCATTATATAGCATTAATATTATAATAACTAATAAATATCTATACTATATTAGTCTAGAGGAGTTCTTTATTCCTTTTACTATCTCTTAGCTCTCTTAAAAGGTCAATTAATAAGTAATAGTAGCTTAGCTAATAACAGTTCCTACTAGATAGATACATCTTATACTAGTAACCTAGAAAGAAGTCTTTAAAGGAAAAACATTTATATTTAATAGCTATATTAATAAAGCCTTTAATGCCTTTATAAACTTAAATACTGCTCTAGGAGTTATAATTATTAATAATACTAATAAAGATATTACTTATTAGAGAAAGCAGAAGCTAAGAAACATTAAAGAATATAAGGAAGAATAGATATACTTTTCTAGCTTATAGAAAGCTGCTAGTTTAGCCTTAATAGTAATAGCTAGACTAATAGCCTCTAGCGCATTAGATAGAACTACTAGAGGCATAGAATAAGTTATAATCTCATCTAACATTAATCTTACTCCTAAAATCAGCGCTATTGCTGCTAGAGAACTTATTCCTTAAGCTATAAATAGCCCCTTAATATCCATTTTAGAGGTAACCCTTATAGGCACTGCTATAAACCTAATATAAGATGTAGAAAGCGCAATTCTAGAAGATATTAAAGACTCTAAGCTGCTATATAAATAGTAGAAAAGGAATAAAAAGAAGTAGCCCCTTTTAATAGTTAAGGAGCTTCTAGAGTTAGAATTATTAATCCTAGATAAGCTAGCTCTTACCTCCTCTATTAATAGAAAACCTAAGATAGTTATTTATAAGTTAATTCTAGAATTACCTTAAGTACTATATTAAGTATATATTTAAAGATAACTAAATCTCCTTAAGATTAAGACTTAAGAGAGAATTTATATCTATAATAATAGCTCTAGATTTGCAAAGTAGGCTTAAGATCTATATACTAAGTATACTACTCTATAGATAGACTTAGGTCTTATTTATATTCTAGAAGGCAAATTAATAACTATACCTTTAATTAATAATTAGTATAAGCAGAGAGTTACTTAGTAACTATATGCTTATAGGCTAAAAGATTAAAACCTTATTAATTAAATCTTTAATAAGCTATATAATTAGAAATAAATAAAGTAGGTAACTAAGCTAATGCTATTTATAGCTTTAGTTTTTATTATCTAGAGAATAGTTAATAAAAAACCTAAGGGTTAAGCTATAATTAATCTAAGAGCCTTAAATAAAGTTATAATTCCTAATAGCTATCTATTACCTAGATAGGAGGATATTATTATAGCCTTATAAGGTATAACTTATATCTTAGCAATTAATGCATTTTCCTTCTTCTTCTAATTTAGAGTTACACTAAAACATTAAGATAGGTTTACAATTACAAGTTATAAAAAACTAAAGAGATTTATAGTTACTCCTATAGGCTTTTATAACTCTTTTACATACACTTAATAGTATATAGATAGACTTTTATATTTATATTATAGCTTTTATTATACTTTTATTAATAATATTATAATCTTCTTTAAGTCTACTAAGAAGCATGCTTAGCATATAGATACACTCTTTAAACTCTTTATCTCTAAGAACTTATCTATCTCTCTAATAAAGAGCTAGATAGGCTATTTAAGTGCCTAAGTATTAGGATTTTACATTAACACTTTTAAATTATTAATAACAGTAAAGAGAGTTACTGCCTTTACTAAGCTAAAGTTTTTATAACAGCTTATAGCTCTTAAATAATATATTAAAGTAACTAGATACATTTAATATCTTATTCTATACTATGCTAAGATTATAGAGCTATTATAGAAGTGTAAAGTTGCCCTTTTAGCTAAAAGAAGAAAGAATAATAAGATTATTAATAGTAATAAAGAAAAGAGAAAGTTATATATAAAGATAACATACTATAATCCTATACTAGCAGAGAAGATTACCTTTTAGATTATATAAGAGTAAATTGCCTCTAGAAAGGGTTTAGTTTATCTTAATCTAAAGAAGTATCTCTTTCTTTAACTTAATGCTAGCATTTAGTAAGGCTTTAGAGCAGTTCTATATTATATAAAGGATAGATATATCTAGAAAGAGAGTACTTATATTCCCTTTAATATTATTATGCCTATCTATTTTATTAGTAAGATATTAATAGCAGTAAAGATAAGATATAGATTAATAGAGCTAGAAATAGTAGTACTAGTCTAGGCAATAAAGAAACTAAAAGTATACATTAAATCCTCTAAAGGATCTCTTACTATATTTATAGATTACTTAATAATAAAATAAATTATTAAGAAAATAACTTTAAATATAATAAGTACTAATTATACTAATAGAAGACTTATTAATACCTTAATTTATCTTTTAGAGTATAAGCTATATGTTTTTTATATTTTTAAAAAGAAAAACTTTATTTCTAATGCCCTTAGTTGCTTAGAAGCTCTAGAGACTAATAGTAATGCTTATAGACTTTACCCTAATTACACTGCACTTAATAATATATATATAGGCATAGAGTTACTTATATTTAAAGAAATAAAGGATAGATTTATCTAGAGGTATCTTAATAATATAAAGTATTTACCTATTCTTAAGATAATTCTTAAATCTAAGGGTAAAGCAGTTAATGCTAATTAATTAAATAGTAAGAATGCAGTATCTGCTTTAAAGCATAGCATGCCTTTTGCTTTAAAGGATAGACTTCTATATTATAAATAAACTAATAGATATCTTTACTTATATATTTTACACTTTATAATTAATAAAATCCTAAAGATAGTATATAAAGACTAGAATTATCTTAAGACTAAAAGGATAATAAGAGAGTTATTAGAACTCTTAATATATAATCTTACTATAAGAATTTAAAAATACATTTATAGTTACAAGATATATTATCTAGGATAGATAGACTAATAACAAAGAATTAGCAACTATATGCTAATATATCCCCCTATTACTCCTATATATACTATTACAATTAACTTTATTACTAATCTTTCCCCTATCTTATTAGTTAGAAGCCTATAGGCAATTAAAGGATTTAATCTCTTTAATTAGCTTATAATAGTAACTTGCATAGCAAGTAAGTGTTATCTTCTAATCCCTAGATACTTAATATATAGTGCTAAAGACTAGGCTATTGCCTTAGTATAGATGCTATTAATAGCAGATTAGGGAATTCCTAAGGTTATTATCTTAGATTATAATAGAAAGTTTACTTTACTATTCTAGCAAAAGCTATAAAGTAAATTTAAGTATAGACTTACTATAACTATAGCATACTATCTAGAAGCTAATAGTCTATCTAAAAGAAGAAACTAGACTATTAAAATTGCTTTACACTTTTATTATATTAAGAATCCTTTAGTAGATTAGTCTTATATTCTTTTAACACTTTAATAGAATCTAAATAGAATATATAATACTAGAACTAAGATAAGTATATATAAATTCCTTTATAAGTTTAAGCTAATAAGTGCTCTTAATCTTATTACCCCTATAAAGAATATTATAAATCTTCCTTATCTCTAAGAAGTTATTTATAAGGAAGCTTAACTAGCTATAGATTTTACTGTAATAAAAGGAAAATGTTAGTATAATAATAAGTATTATCCTATTACATTAAAAGAAGGCAATTATATCTATTTGCAACTTTATAAAAGCTATAATCTCCTAGGAAAGCCATTAAAGAAATAGTTATAGCAGCAAACTAGTCCCTTTTGTATTAAATAAGTTATTAATAATCTAGTCTATAAATTAAAGCTTCTAAATTAGTAGAAGATCTATCTAGTTATCTTAGTAAAGCATCTTCTTCTAGTATATACTAATAACCTTATTAATAAATAGCTTAAATCTATAGAGGGAGAACCTATTAATAAGAATTACTATAAAGTTAACTTTATTATTAAGAGATAGGTATAATGCCTTAGAAGGAATACTACTCCTTTTAAAGGATTTCTTATTTAATAGAAAGGATAGAGTCTTAAATATAATTAGTAGGTAAAGACTATAGATATGTTAGAAGTTCTATTACCTTATTATATAGTTAGTTATAATCTTTTTTATTAATAATAGCTTAGTTAATCTTATATATTATATTATAGCCTTCTATTAGATAAGGCTTACTAGGATTAGGCTTATTAGGATTAAACTGTAGGCTTCTTCTAATAATAGGCATTATAATAGTGTAGCTATAATGTTATTAGCAGCTGCAATTAGAAGGTATGCAGGTTAGATAACTTACTGCTAAAGTGTATTAGATAATTAAAGCGTAGTATTATTTAAAGTAGGTTGCAAGAGGAAGATCTAGCCTAGCTAAAGAGCAAGGCTTTCTAGCTAGCTTAAGTGCAGTTAGGTTTAGGCTGTAATTAAGGCAGCTAACTTAATAATATTAACTTAATAAAGCTTTACTACCTAGGAGGTAAGTAATATTTAAATTATAATAGACTTTAAAGATGCTTAGATACCTTTTAAGGCTAATATATAAACTTAAAAAAAAATATTATTATAATAATTATATTATTAATATTTCTAAATTTAAAAATTACTTAAAAGAATATTATTATAATACAGTACTAAACCTATTTTAGATTTATTAATATAAATAGAGATATTTATTAGTATAAATAGCTTTACTCTTATAAATAAGCACCTTAATGCCTACACTATAAACTTATCTTAATCTAGGTATAATTTAAGTAGAGATTTACTAAAACTTTAAGAAATAGTACTATAGGTAAATAATAGCCTTATATATATAGTATTAATCTTTACTATATAAGATTATAGTAAGATAGTATATATATATTACTTATATAATTAAATACTTAATTATTATATATATAATAAGTAAATCCTTATTAAATAAGTTAATTATACTTATTTTTATTTCCTTAAACTTACTATTATAAGTTTACTTAAGTCTTTTTATTACTTAAAATTAAAATCTTAAGTTTTTTTTCCTCTTTTAGTTATAGTATTAATCTTTATTATATAAAATTATAAGATTAAAGTAATTATTTATTTTAAGAAAGCTAAAAAGTGCTTAGTAATTTAATTATAGTAAATAAAAGTAATACTTATTTAATAAGCACTTTACTTTATATACTTTAAGTAGCTATAATAGCTAGCTATATTATATTATAGTATAAAGTAAAAAAGTATTATTATAAAGGTAAAATTAAATCTCAGACTTAAACTTGCATAGAGCTAGGGGTTATATGCTATACTTTTTGTAGATGGTGTACTTGTGGATCTGACTTAACGGAAGCCCTACTCTTTAAGTAGGTGGTAAAAATCTAGGATAGGGTTAAAAATCTGGAATAGCCTTAGGGTGTGATTTTAGTAAGAAAATTAATAAATTACTAGCTATAGCTTTTAATTTTATTATAATTAATTTAAAATTACTAGAGTTAATTATTTAAAGTATATTAAAGATATTATTAAATTGATTTTATTATATAAGCTTTATTTTTTATAATATTATAGCTAGAAGTAAGTAGCTTAATTAGGGGACTATTAAGCTATATTTTCCTGCTTTATAAAGCATTCTTTTAATATATAATTTTACTTTTAATAGAGAAAGGAATAATAATATATTATTATATATACTTTCTTTTTTATATAATATTTATAATTTTATAATATTAAGAAGTATAACTGCTTAAGAAGTTAAGTATTAAAGGAAGTAGCAGTAGTAATTTAGGCTTTTTTATTTCTTATATAAGATTAATAAAATTATAATTTATTTCTTTAATTTTAAAGTTATTAGAATTTCCTATAATAAAGTTATTATTAATAAGATCTTACTATAAGTTACTAAGCTTAAATTTAATATTATTACTAAAAAGAGAAAGAGGTATTTCTTAAAGGGGGCTTTAATAAGTATTAGAAGTAATAGTAATATAAAGCTACTTATAAAATCTTTTTTATATTATTAAAAGAGATATATTATAATAAAAGCCTATTACTAGAGTTAGTAAAGCTTTATAAGATAATAAGGTAATAGTAATAACTTTATTATTATAATTAATCTTTTTTTACTTTTTTAATACTTAAAGGAGATATAAATAGGCTTTTTATTACTATAGATATTATATTTATACTCCTTTTATTATTATTTTTTTAGCCTTACTTCCTTTTCTTTATATAAAAGTCTTTAGTTATAGTATTACTAGTAAAGTTTATCCTTTTAATCTTTCTTATTAAAGGAGTTAATACTCTTATAGATTTGCTTTATAGAAATACTATTAATATATTAACTTAAAGGTTTAACTTACTACCTTTTCTTTTTCTTATTATTAATAATAGTAATATACTATTACTTTATAGTTATAAAGCCTTTAACCCTATTAATAATAATAATAGACTTAGTAATAGCTTCTTTTAAGATATAAAAGTATTAATAAATTAGTAAATTAAAGCTTTTTAAGTAATTATATTATAGATAATAAGAAATCTTTTAAGTATTTTTAAATTATAATTCTTATAAGAAAAGGAAATAAAGTATAGGCTTTAATATTAAGAGAATTGACTTATTTTTCTTTTAGAGTTTATATATAACTTTAAAGCTATTAATAGGGAAAATTCTGCTTTTTTTTAAAGCTATTAATAATATAATAAGTAGTAAAGCTTTTATTAAGTATTTTCTAAAGATAAGTAATAAGATTAAAGTATTTAAAGTTAAGAAATTCTTTATAAATATACCTATAAAGATATTTTTAATATAACTCTTTTAATAGTTAAAAAATACTAATATTTAAAGGCTATATTATATATATTAAGTAAAAAGAAAGTATAAATATCTTAATATTAAAGTAAAGGTAATATTTTATTAACTTTAAAGAAGTTTTACTTATAAAGTTATTTATAATTAAAAGTTATTAAATATAATCTTTCTTAAAGTATATAAACTATAGCTACTTTTAAATAAAGTTAGAATTATTAATATTTCTTATAAATTTATTATAGCTAAACCAGTTAGTAAATATAATTTCTTATAATTATATTTTTACTATATATTTAAAGGAATTATAATTAAAATACCTAATTTAATTTATTAAGATTTTAGCATTAAAAAAGCTTATATTTAAGTAAGTAAAGTAGATATTTATATCTAGTTTATTAATTTCTTAAGATTTAGTTAGCTATATTTTAAATACTATAAATAGAGGTATTATATTTAAAATAATATTAAAATAAAGCCTTAACTTTAAAGATAACTTATATTTAGTAATATTTATATATTTAAGAAGTATAGTAAATTTACAGTTAAAAAAGGTATATATTTTATATTTAGTATTAAGTATCTTTTTTATAATTAGTAACTTAAGCTACTTATAAATATAGCTAATTTATATACTGTACTTATTTATATTAAATATCTATAAAGTTTTAATATCTCTTTTTTTTATAATTATATTAAGATTAATATAAAATAAGATAATATTTAAGATATCTTTAGCTTTGTTAAGGCTTGAATAAAATAGCCTATGAATTCGATATAGGTTGAAGGATAGATAACTGTAATAGGTGTAGAAGAGGCTGTAGTAATAGGAGGGAAGAAGGTTGTAACTGTGTTGTAGATAGGCATAAGGTAGGATTTATAAGGTAAAAGTGGATCTGCTAAGAAGAGCGATTTTTTCTGAATTTAATGATATATATTATATAATAGAAAAGTTATTAAGTTTCTAAGGAAAAAGGAGTTCCCTGAGTAGGAAAACCTGGGTCTTATATAGACCTCTAAAAGAGCGGGTATTGTGATTCCCAGAGCGAGGTAGCCTCAATAATGATGAAAAGACTATCATAAAAACCGCCAAAATTCGGAGAAAAATAAGATATACTTTTTACCCAATTTGGAAGGCGCTAGGCTTTAGTATGCTTATAAAGCTTAAATGGGAAAACAGGGTTTTTCATGGTGTGTTATGGGTCATCTAACTAAGGGGTAAAATCTCGTATATATAATCCTCATTATATAATCATCACGTGACCCCAGTTACGTGACTTTCCTACTGATATTTCCTTAGTAAGAAATATTTAAAGTTTATAGAAAAACTTTAATTGTGGAGTTTGCTCAATTCTCCATATATTGCTTAGGTAAGCACACCAATTAAAAGTCCTGAATTTTCTCATTATTTTAGTATATATTTTGCCCTGATTAGTCATCTAGAACATAATATATTCCTTAGTTATATAATAAGACCTTTATATAATATCAGGTCTTAACATTATTTAATTTATTTATTACCTTTAAGGTAAGTGTAATTAAATAACCTTATATATAGGTATTTAGGAGGATTATAACTTTTTGCTTTAATATAAGGGATATTATAGTTAAGGGATAATTAAAGCATTTATAAGGAACATGCTTTCTATAATGGGAATTTTTTTGCTGCATTTTATCTCTCCTGACGTGACGTGACTTAATTGAATTGCCGTCACTCGCTGGACAGCCGCGAACCCCACCAGGATCCATTAACGCTTGCCGCCCATCTCCCGCCCCCCGCCCCCTCTCTTCCGAACTACAGTACAACGGCATTGGATTGTCTCGCGATCCCCTCAACAGTCAGTCAGCGATCCCTGCTGCCTTGGCTCAAGCGACTGGTTACTTCTCTCAGTCCACGTCCGGCTAGCCAATTGTCCCGCGGCCAGAACGGCACAGTCCGGCTTGGCCTGGTTTTGTCTGAGGCGACGGCTTCGAATCCAATGGCGGCCACGGAGCAGAATGGCATCGACATTCTTTGCGATGCCGCCGGCTCAGACATGCTCCTGTCGTCCCTGTTCTCCCTCGCAACGCCTGTGTCTGTAGCCGATTCGAATCAACGGGCCCAGCCACCCTTGCAGCAGGAACAGCATGAGTTACAGCATTCACTGCCTCCCGCGTCGCCCTCGAAGCATCAAATCTTTCAGCAGCAGCTAGATCCCGCACTGCAACAACAACACCAAGGGGAAACACCCCAGAGAATTTCATCTACGTTGCCTGCTAAGAGAAAACTTTCTGATGCGTCCCCCTCATCGCCGTCTCACGTCTGCCATATCTGCCGTCGCGTCTATGAGCGAGCCGACCACCTGACCAGACACCTCAGGTCGCACGAGAATGCCCGGCCGTACCAATGCACCCGATGTCCCAAGCGTTTTAATCGCGCCGACCTCTTGACACGGCACGAGACCACCCACGATCGAGATGGGGCCGCAAAAGACCGCCCGTTCATCAGAAGAAGCGACCGCGCTGCCGAGGCATGTCTCAATTGCGCTGCTTCCAAGGCGAAATGCGAAGATCAGAAGCCTTGCAGTCGCTGCCGTAGTAAGAGTTTGACATGTCAGATGCCAGTGAGACGCGGGACCCAATACCGCACGTCTGAGTCGCAGGCTGGTATGTCACCCTCTGACAGTTCAATGGTTGCCTCAACTACAGGAAACGACAGCCAGGTCTTTACGGCCGGTGAAGCTACCTATGCTTTGACCCAAGCGGCCATTGCTCATCAAGGTCACGGCGTTGATGCTACCGTCGATTACAGCGTCACCTCTTTTCTCGGCGCGCCCAGACTTGAGGATTCACCTGCGGAATCATTGTTTTTCGCCGCGACGCAAAGCATCTTTCCGGAGATTGAGTTCCCTTGGGATGTCGATTTTGGCTCGTACAAGATTCCAGGCTCAGGTGTGGCCGGACGAAATCCTCAGTCTGGCAATGCAGGAAAACGCACATCACGCCAAGGCCGTAAGGATACTGTCTCGGTGGACGCACCCCTTCAGCGTTCAGTATGGTTGCACCAGCCCGAGGCCAATGGTCAGGCAGGGAGCTCAGTGTCTCGCTCCGATATCGTTTCACCCTACTTACGCGACAGCATGTTCGCCATGGTTCTCGCCAACAATCCGACACCACATCGAGTACCAACATTTCCATCAGCTGAGTTATTGGGCTATATGATTGAGACTTACTTCAAGAGCGAAGACCCCAAGAGTGAGGCTTTTATCCACAGATCGTCATTTGATCCCTCGGCAACTAGCCAAGAGCTTTTCTCTGCCGTTGTCTCAAGTGGGGCTTCTTGTATATCTACTCCGGCTATATGGCAATTTGGCCTGGCTCTTGATGAGATTACGGCAAGTGTCATTGGGAAACGAGTAAGTTTGGACCATGGTGTGGTGATGGTGAGCCAAAGATATTGGCAAAAGGTAAATCACATGCTGACTGCCAAACAGCTTGAATCTTCATGCCTGGCCGTGCGAGATATCACACTTCTTCAAGCGTCTGTCCTCCACCTTGAAACTGGTCAATGGAGTGGCTTCAATCGTCAGACCGAGATGGCAGAAAGCTTTGCGCCTCAGCTTTTGACTGTAAGTCTATTGTGATGATGAGTCTGGCTAGCAGGCTAATTCCGAATAGCTGCTTCGAAAAGCAGGGAAGTTGAGCTTCACGTCAGACTTGACTACACATACGCCCAACGCCGGCGACTCTCCTGAGATACTTGAGTCGAAATGGCAAACATTCACGACGATTGAGTCTTACAAAAGGTTACTTATATTGCCATGCCGAAGTCGCTAGCTAGCATACTGACTCGCGTACAGGTTGGCCATCCGTGCATTTATCCACGACATGCAAACATCGATCGTGTCGTGGAAAGGACCCACGTTAGCATACAGCCAGCTCGACTTTGCACTTCCGGCGGCCCGTGATCTCTGGAAAGCTAGTAATTCACAGATATGGTGGGACTTGAACTTGGCCAAAGGGTCTTTCCCCCCTACCGGTTTCCCTCGCCTTTCCGATGTGAGAGACTGTCAATTTGTCATGACTGAACAGAACACGTGGGTGGACACAGAATCTTGCTGCAAAGCTGCTCTGCATGGGCTGTGGGGACAAATCTGGACGTACCGTAACGCCATCGCTCAATGCCATCACGCAGCTCCAGACCGGGCGGGATCTGATGTTCCTGAATGGGCCCGCTCCCTTTACCAGGAGCTCTACGAGGGCCTTCGTAAGCTGTCAACCCAGCTCAAATCTGCACAGACCCCAAAACCTGAGCTATCGCTTCTTTCAGACTTTTTCATGATGATCATACATGTCTCGTTGGACGACGTACAGCGGCTGGCGGGTATGAAGGGCGACGAGGAATCTCGCAGAGCAATGCAGTTATTAGAGAGCACTTGGCTGCCTGGACCAGAGTCCCGGTATGCTGCCTGGCATGCTGGACAGGTCCTCCGATATGCACAAGAGTGTATGCCAACAACCCTGCGAGGATTCAACGCTATGGTTGTTTACCTTGCTAGTCTGACGCTGTGGGCGTATGGCCTGCTTTCGCAGAGAACAGCGAACGGCGATCAAGGGATGGGACAAGAAGTCTTATCACTTAATGAACCAGAGACGAGGGAGACGACAATGTTCCTTGAGCTCGGTCAAGGTACCCCATCACTTTCGTCTCCAGAAGGGTTGCGTCTTCAGTTAGAGCCTGTGTCGAACTATGTAGCGGTTTTGTCGCTGGCAAGGCTCATCTTTCGACAAAATTACCCTGTAACAAGTGAGGCGATGCCTCCGCTTGTTGAAAGCTTGTGTCGACAACTTGGTGATCTCCAAGGTGGATTGGAGGGATACGTGGTAACGAAAACGCTATAGACAGCGCCTTTTGTTAGAAAGGATATTATGTGTGCCTTCGGTATTTACAACAAAAGTGGTTTTTATTGTTTTTCATATATAGCAAGTCAGCGAAGGAGTTAGGAGGAAAGCAAAAAGGGAACATAAAACGGTAAAGGCCTAGGGTTAGATGAAAAGATCTCTGGTGATGGTTATTCATCGAGATGGAAGGGGCAGAAACGCAGCATAGGGTTGGTTGAGTGCGTAATCGACAGCTTGGTTATCATGTTTGACTCTGGCTCTGGACGTGTTATTTACGAAAGGACAAAGAAAAGAAAGCAATGGTAGTAGGTATTCGTCCTCTATTCCGTATCCAGCCTTGACAGCACAAACAATCCAGTCAATACTGGCAACAGTGAGATTGACTGCCAAGCCCACACGTCTGGGGAATTGCCAATGTGGTTTTTGTTCTCTTGACCAAAGCCAGAGTCAAACAACCCCGTCATTGCTAAAGAGGTTGGTGTTGTTGGACTGAGAGTACATTTTCGCTTACTTGACACCCAGACGCAGTATAGCCTGATTAGCATTCATGCACTAAGCCTGGCGCAGGATCTAGAACAGTTCTGTGCCTGGAATAGAAGGAGAAAGGCGACGAAACTGGTACTCATTTCGTCCATGTCATGTTCATTACGGCGATAAGGTTAAATCGCTGACCACTCAGAGCTGGGTGAATCTGGGGTAATCCCTGAGCCGACTGATCTACCGTGCACCGAGTTTTCAGCTCCATTGGACGACGCTCATGGAAAATAATTGTCCCGCCAATATCGCCTCAAATATTACCGGCTGTTTCGGCCCTATGTGCCCTTTCTCAAGGTTGAAGTTGGAGATTCATTTGACAGCCCGGCTCGTGGGGGCGGGGTAGATTCTGGAGTGAAGTTGGTCTAACTAGGTACATATCGAAAGCTATGTCAGTCGGAGATATCGCCAAGTAACTAGATATCAACCATCGACCAATAATGAGCGAGCCTTGGAGGAAGGGAAGAGCAATTCTCTGCCAGCTTTATAAGCACATCGTGTCCAAGCAGAGTGACTCGTCAAGAACCATCAGTGAGTTCCGGTTTTGCGGCATAAATAACGGAATGGCTCGGGTTCAGGTGCGGAAACGAAACTCCATGATCCCAAGTACTTGCTCGTAAGAAATAATGAAAGACGATTGGTTGGTTTCTGTTAGAAAGCAACCTCCAACATGGGGTCCCTCTTCAATGGGCGGGGGATAAGCTCCTGAGCCGCCCCCGCGTTTGACCCGCATGAAACCGCCTCGCGCATTATCTTCGTTAAGGCCCTAATCCAATCGATTTATCCGTTGCAGTCGATCCGGTGCAAAGTGACTTCACCACCAAGTATAAGTCAGGCTTATGCCAGTTATACAGGCTAACCCTAGTTAATCTTAAGGTCTTAATAGATATAGAAAGCAGTTAATAAAAGAGAGGATAAATAGTATAATTATAAGGAATTATTAGAAGTTAGCTATAGCCTTATAGCCTTATATAATTAAAAACCTATAATAATATCTATTTTATTATAATAATTTATATTACTTTTAATTATATTTACTAAAGAAAATATCTTAATTATAAATAGAAGTAATAATAAGACTTAAATAATTAAGCTACTAGTAAGTTAGCCTTTTTTAATTTAGCTTTTTATATAATAATAAATAGCATTTAAAAGAAGAATATAAAAGGCTTTTTAAAAGAATATAAAGAATTACTATATTAAGCTAAAGTAAACTAGAAATTAAATAAAATATCTATTTAAGTTATATAGTAAGAAGTAGGTTATAAAGTAGCTAGAAAATAAGAAGTTATTATTAATAAAAGTTATATATAAAAGGCTAGCTAAAAAACTAATTAATTAGTTTTTACTTATTAAATTTAATATTATATAAGTTTCTTAAAAGCTAATTAAGCTTTTAAGAAATTAGAAAGCCTTTTATATAAGAAAAAGAGATATAAGTAATACTAACTATAATTATAAGATTAATTACTTTTATATAATAAAAAAGAATTAAAAGAAATAAAAGTAAAAGTATATTATTAAAGTAAAGGCAATTTATTTTAATAAACTAAAGCCTATTAACTTATATTAAAAGGCATTTAAAAGTAATTAAAAATTTAAACTTATAGTAGTTAAAGCCTTAAATACTTAAAGGTTAATAACTCTTTATAATAATAATAAAGAGTTAATAGTAAATAAGATCTTAATATAAAATAGTTAAATATTAGTATATAAAGTAATATAAGCTTAATTACTTACTTTTTTATAGTTATAGCTTACTTTTTATAGTATTATAATAATTTTTACTTTTTTATTTTTATTATCTTCTTAAAGCTAACCTTTAAGGTTAAAAAAAATATTTTTATAATAAATATAAAGACCTTACTATCTTAATAAATAAAGTAGATTTAATAGAATAGAAATTATAGTCTTTACTTTAATTATAGGCTAAAAAAAAGGATAAAAACCTATTAATATAAATAATACCTAGTAAATATTATAAGATATTTAAAAATAGTATTTTAAATAGGCTAATAATAAGAAGCTTAAAACCTTCTTTAAGTAATTAATTAAGGAAGTTATAAATACTTGTTAAGGCTTGAATAAAATAGCCTATGAATTCGATATAGGTTGAAGGATAGATAACTGTAATAGGTGTAGAAGAGGCTGTAGTAATAGGAGGGAAAAAGGTTGTAACTGTGTTGTAGATAGGCATAAGGTAGGATTTATAAGGTAAAAATGGATCCGCTAAGAAGAGCGATTTTTTCCAAATTTAATGATATATATTATATAATAGAAAAGTTGATAAGTGTCTGATTAAAAAGGAGTTCCCTGAGTAGGAAAACCTGGGTCTTATATAGACCTCTAAAAGAGCGGGTATTGTGATTCCCAGAGCGAGGTAGCCTCAATAATGATGAAAAGACTATCATAAAAACCGCCAAAATTCGGAGAAAAATAAGATATACTTTTTACCCAATTTGGAAGGCGCTAGGCTTTAGTATGCTTATAAAGCTTAAATAGGAAAACAGGGTTTTTCGTGGTGTGTTATGAATCATCCAACTGAGGGGTAAAATCTCGTATACGTAATCCTCATTATATAATCATCACGTGACACCGGTCACGTGACTCTCCTACTGATATTTCCTTAGTAAGAAATATTTAAAGTTTTATAGAAAAACTTTAATATGTAGAGTTTGCTCAATTCTCTACATATTGCTTAGGTAAGCACACCAATCGAAAGCTCTGAATTTTTTCATTATTTTGGTATATATTTTGCCCTGATTAGTCATCTAGAACATAATATATTCCTTAGTTATATAATAAGACCTTTATATAATATTAGGTCTTAATACTTTTTTACTTTATAATAATATAATTTTACTAAAAGCTATTTAATTTTAATATTAAAATACTTATTTTCTATACTATAAATAGCCAAGTGTTAATTAGCTATATTTACCCTTAATTTATATTCTCTATACTGCACTGCATTGCCTTATAACCTAATCTAATCTATTACTAACCTGCTAAGCTAGCTTCAGTCTACTAACATTTATAGTTTTTCCCTTAATACTAAAACCTTTATTTTCTAATTTACCTTTTTCTCCCTCTTTCCCCTCTTACTTCTTCTCCTTTATACTATAATAGCTCTTAATTCCTATAATATAATATTTATACTACTAAATTAACTACTATAACTATATATCTTAACTCTATAAACTACAGCTAGTATAGACTATTGCTACTGCCTAATATAATGCTATTAATAAAGGCCTGCTATTACCTTAATAAGCATTAACCCTATTCTAGGCAATTTATTAAGTCTTTTAATGCCTCTATTTAATCTATAATATAGTTAATAAGGGCTTTATCTTTAGCTTTATCTTTAGCTTTATCTTTATTAATACTAAGTAGCTATACTTAATAGCTAAAGATTATAAGATTAACTTACTATATTATTAATAGTTTATTAATATATAGTAAGTATTTTCTTATAATTTTATAATACCTTAAAAAGAATTAAAGGATTAATATAATATTAAGCTTAAAGCTATAGATTTTTATTAGGTTACTAGATATATAGGTATTAACTGCCTTAACTAGATAGTTGTAGCTAGGTTAGCTATTATTAATATTAATTGCATAGCAGTATATCTTATAATAGATTTTAGGGTTCTTAGCCTGTTTTAAGATAGTCTATTTAGGTTAAAGCCTTAGTAATAATTACCTTAATTAGGTAATAATAGAGAAGGCATTTAGCCTGCTAAGGCTAGGGGAAACATCTTTTTTATACTTATAGATTAAGGCTACTTATTTAGTTAGATTATAAGGTTTAAGGTAGCAGTGCTATATAACCTTAAGACTTAATTTTAAGGTTATTATGTTTTTTAGTGTAGTATATAATGCTTTATATTATAATATGCTAAAAATAAGCATTATATTGTATTCTCTTATTATATAAGACTCTATTGGCTATACCTTGCGTATTGCTGCAGAGACATTTTAACTTTTTAATACTATAAATAGCTTTATTATATGCTTTTATTTTAACCTTTTATTTAATATTTTTTTTTTTTTTTTAAGTTTACATATTAGCCTTAAAAGGTATCTAAGCATCTCTAAAGTCTATTATAATTTAAACATTACTTGCCTCCCAGGCAGCAAAGCTTTATTAAGTTAATATCATTAAGTTAGCTGCCTCAATTACAGCCTGAACCTAACTGCACTTAAGCCAGCTGGAGAGCCTTGCTCTTTAGCTGGGCCAGGAAGGAAAATGTATTGAGTTTTGTGTAGGTTCAGGCGCCTAAAGTCAAAGACTGTTGGCATTGGCGGCGATAGAGGGCAGAATTGATTACGCTATATAGCATATAACTAGTCTACAATTGTAAAGACTAGCTAAATATTAGTATACTATTAGTATAAATAGGGGCTTTTATTTAATATATTTTAATTACTAATTAAATGCAATTTTTATCTTTAAAGTCTTTAAATTTATTAATAAGTTTATAGCTACTTAAGTCTTTATTTACTTAATATATTCTTTATTATTTCCCTTTAATTAAAGCCTAGATTTTAATAACTTTAAGAAATTCTAAAGGCTTATATAAATATATATAATTAAGATTTATTTATATATTAAATATTTAAGTAGTAAAAAGCATATAATATAGAATTTCCTTTCTTTATTAAATTACTATTAATACTACTATTTATTACTTTAGTATTAGTTATTATTTTATAAAGTAAATATACTTAGTTAAGTAAATTCTATTTAATTAACTATAGCTTTATTTTACTTACTAAAAGACTTTTTAACTTTTAGTTATAAACTCTTTTTTATATATAGAATTTTTTTTATTTTATAGTAGTAATTAACTTTATAGAATTTTCTAAGTAATTTTATTATATTAAAAAGTTAAAATATCTCTGCAGCAATACACAAGGTATAGCTAATAAGGTCTTATATAATAAGATAATATAATATAATGCTTATTTTTAGCATATTATAATATAAGGCATTATATACTATACTAAAAAATATAATAACCTTAAAATTAAGTCTTAAGGTTATATAGTACTGCTACCTTAAACCTTATAATTTAACTAAATAAGTAGCCTTAATTTATAAGTATAAAAAAGATATTTTCTCTAGCCTGCTAAGGCTAAATGCCTTTTCTATTATTACCTAATTAAAGTAATTATTACTAAGGCTTTAACCTAAATAGATTATCTTAAAATAAGCTAAAAACCCTAAAATCTATTATAAAATATACTGCTATACAATTAATATTAATAACAGCTAACCTAGCTATAACTAACTAAATATAGCAGCTAATAGCTATATAACTAGTTCTTTAACTAATATTAATAATCTTAATATTAGTAATATCTCTAATTTATATACCTTCCTTTAGCATTAAAATATTATAAGTAAAAACCTACTATTTTTTTTAAGTTTGCATATTAGCCTTAAAAGGTATCTAAGCATCTCTAAAGTCTATTATAATTTAAATATTACTTGCCTCCTAGGTAGTAAAGCTTTATTAAGTTAATATTATTAAGTTAGCTACCTTAATTACAGCCTAAACCTAACTGCACTTAAGCTAGCTGGAGAGCCTTTCTTGCTCTTCAGCTAGGCCAGATCTTCCTCTTGCAACCCACTTCAAACAATACCACGCTTCAATCATCCAACACGCAGTAAGTCATCTAACCCACCTTCCCTTCTGATCGCAGCCGCTAACAACATCACAGCTACACCATCACGATGCATACTGTCAGAAGAAGCCTGCAGACTCCCGATCCCAACGAGCCTTATCTGACAGAAGGACCTAATGCAACTGAAATGAAGGATATAATTAACTAAGCTATTAGCAGCAGTAACTATTACAAGCTATATAATGAGGCAATAGAGATCCTAAAGGCCTAGGAGTATACAGATAATATCAACTGCATTAAGCAAGTAGCCTTTAGTTGCGAGATCCTTAAGGTTATATAGCCTTATTATAAGCTAGTTAATAGAGGCTTCCTTAATGCTAAGATAAAGGCACTTAATGCGCTTGGAGAGAAGTTGCTTAAAGGGATAGATCTAGAGGTTAAAGAAAGGGAATTCATTATAGCCATTCGTGGCGGCTTATATAATAAGTAGCTTAAGGCTATCAGGTAGCAGGCTAAGAGGGCAACAAGAATCACTCTGCAGTAACGCGAAATGGATAAGAGAGGGGTAATCGTGGGGTTCTATTGGAAGAAAAATGTATTAAGTTTTATATAGGTTTAGGAGCCTAAAGTTAAAGACCTAAAGTTATGATATTAGCGTTGGCGGCAATGGAGGGCAGAATTGATTACGCTATATAGCATGTAACCAGTCTATAATCATAAAGACTAGCTAAACATCAGTGCACTATTAGTATAAACAGGGGGTAAAAACCTACTATATATTAATAAATTACTGCTAATATAGTAAGTTAATCTTATAATCTTTAATTATAAAGTAAGGCTTTATAATATACTCTTAAATATATCTATTATTATATATATTATAAGCTAAATAAGAGCCTTAAAAGACCTAGCTAATTGCCTAGAGCAGGATTAAGACCTATTAATAGAGTAATAAGCCTTTATTACTAGAATTGCATTAGGTAGTAGTAATAGCCTATACTAGGAGTAGTTTATAGAGTTAAAATATACAGTTACATTAGTTAAATTAATAGTATAAATATTATATTATAAGAATTAAAGGCTATTATAGTATAAAGGAGAGGAAGTAAAAGGGAAAGGAAAGGGAAAAAGGTAAATTAGAAAATAAAGGTTTTAGTATTAAGAGAAAAACTATAAATATTAGCAGACTAAAGCTAGCTTAGCAGGTTAGTAATAGATTAGATTAGGTTGCAAGGCAAGGCAGTGCAGTATAAGGAACATAAATTGAGAGTAAATACAGCTAATTAACACTTAGAATTTTATTATATATAAACTTTAAATACTGCTTATAATAGTCTCTTATTTATAAGTTAGTAAAAAAATATTATATAAATATAATAATACTTATAATTTAATAGTAAAACTAATTAATTTTTAATTAATAAAAGTACTATTTTATTTTACTTAAAAAGTAAATATCTTTTAAATATTATATCTTTCCTTTAAGCTACTTATTATAATTAAAGTTCTTAAGTAAATAGTAAAGAATATTATATTTAAAAATAATTAAGCTAAATAGCTAGTTATTTATTTAATAATTATAGCTAATTACTAATACTTACTTAGCTTTCTTTTATAGCTCTTTTCTAGTTATATTAGCTATTTATTAAAGAAATATAATATCTTTATTATAGATTATTTAATAGTTATTATAGCTAGTTAAAGAAAGTTATATATACTATTAGTAAATAGTTTTTAATTAAAAGTTATTTAAGTTTAATATTTTAATTATAATTAAGGTTAATATTATTAATTAAATAAAATAGTTAAAGTAAAGAACTTATAAATAATTTAAGTTTAGTTAATTCTTAATAATTTTATAATTATTAAGATAACTTTAAAGGATAAATAGATTAAAAAAGGTTAAAGTTATAGAGGAGTTATAGACTTAGCTAGGCTTTTTAAAGCTTTTTAGTTAATTAGATAATATATTTATTATAATTAAAGTTACTTAAAATACTGTAGCCTAAAGGTAATCTTATTAATTGTTAAGACCTGATATTATATAAAGGTCTTATTATATAACTAAGGAATATATTATGTTCTAGATGACTAATCAGGGCAAAATATATACCAAAATAATGAGAAAATTTAGGGCTTTCGATTAGT
>SRZU01000269.1:0-45956 GCA_013183765.1 Fusarium xylarioides | reverse complement strand
TTATATAATTTATATTAAATAGCTAATAGTTACTATATTATATTTCTTATAAATTAAATATAATAAAATTATAAATTACTTTTAAAATATTAAATATAAAATTAATGCTATTTAAATTAAATTTAAGTTCTTTAAATAAGTATTTATAGTAATTAATTATAAATAATTTATATTTTTACTTTATAATTTAAATATTTTTTTTTAATTTAAGTTATATATTTAATATATTATAAAACTAAAAAATTTAAAGGTATTTAAGCCCTTTAATCTATTCTTTAAATTATTTATAAATAATTAAGCTTTTATATAAAAGCCTTTTAATAAGTTTTTAAGTTTAAGTTAAATATATAAAGATATTTTTCCCTTTAAGTTTCCTTTAATATAAAAGTAATAGTAAAATAATATTATTATAAGATTTTATAATATATTAATTTATTATAATAACTTTAATAGATTTTAAATTTTTTATTATTAAAAATAATAAATATAATAAAAAGCTTATTAATATTTTTATTAAATTAATAAACTTTTTATATTTAAAAAGATTTAATAAATCTATTATTAGTAAAAGTATATATTTACTATATAAGATTATCTTTTTAAGCTTTTATCTCTTTAAGATAATATTACTTTATAATATTTAAGCTTAAGTAAAAAAGTATTATAGCATTTTAAAAGTATTAATTATTTTATATTTTAGCTTCTTATTAAAGCTTATAAGCTATTAAAGCTTATTAATATTAAACTTTAAATTACTTTAATGCTTTTAAGACTCTTTAAAAAAAAAAATAAAAAAAAAATATATAATTAATATTAATATAAAAAATAAAATATTAAGGATTTTTATTTATTTAAATTAAAGTATTTATTTTTTTTAAGTTTATATATTAGCTTTAAAAGGTATTTAAGCATCTTTAAAGTCTATTATAATTTAAATATTACTTACCTCTTAAATAGTAAAGCTTTATTAAGTTAATATTATTAAGTTAATTACCTTAATTATAGCTTAAACCTAACTACACTTAAGCTAGCTAGAGAGCCTTGCTCTTTAGCTAGGCTAGATCTTCCTCTTATAACCTACTTTAAATACTATTCTATTAATTCTACAATTTAATTATCTAATATATAATAAGTCATTTAACCTGCCTTCTAATTGCAGATACTAATAACATTATAGCTATATTATTATAATACTTATCTTAAATTAAAGTATAATAAGAAGTTAATTAAGCTAATTATTTATAGTAATTAGTTAATATACTTATTATTTATTATTTTAAAAAGCTATTTTAAGATTTTATATTTTTATAAATTATTTTTATTAATTTTATATTAATATAATATAAAGTAATATACTTTATATAAATTATATATAGGTTTAAACTTAATTATACTTAATTAAGATTTCTAAAATATTAATATTTAATTTACTTTTAAATAATATAATAATAAAGCTTTTACTTATTTCTTAAAATACTTTAATTACTAATAATTAAAATTATAAATTAGATTTTATATTTAATTTAATTTCTTAAATAATTTACTAAAATAGTAATTATAATATAAAAAGTTTAATTATATATTAAAATTAATAGATATTTTAAAGAATTTTTACTTATTATATTAATATAAATAGTAAAAAATACTTAAAAATTAACTTACTATTCTATTTTAATTACTACTATATATAACCTTAAGGCTTTTACTTATCTTATATTATATATTTTCTTTTTAACCTCTTTAATTTATTTTTAATTTTACTTAATAGCTTTATATTTAATTATTTTAATTTTTTACTATATTATAAAGTAAATCTTAAAGTATAAAAGCTTAACTATTAATTTAATTAAAGTAATAATACTTATAAAATAGTTAATAAATAAATATATATAATAAGTAAAATATTAATATAATATATAGCTTAGAAAGAATTTTACTTTTAAGATTATTAAGTATTATTTTAAAAAGTAATATAGTTATATTATTTTAAAAATTTTATAAGTTATAAAAAAAAAAGAAAAATAAGAATTAAAAAACCTTTTTTATTTATAGTTAGATTTTTATTAAGTTTAAGTAAAGATAGCTTTCTTAGCTAATTAAATATAATCTAGCATTTATATAATAAAATATATTAAAGTTTTAAGTATTATATTAAAAGCTTACTTTAACTTAATATAGCTTTAATTTATTATAGCTAAGATTAATTAATATAATTATAAATCTTTTAATTTAAAGTTATTAAGTAAAATAATAATCTTTTATAGTAATCTTTTTTAAAAATTTCTTTTTACTTTTAAATTAATTTTAAGTTATATTTTATTACTAAAATATCTTTATAAAGCTTAATTAGCTTTAAATTAATTATACTTAGTAAGCCTTTTTATATTTTATTTAACTCTTTTACTATTAATATCTTTTTTCTTTAATAGAAAATAATATAATAGTAAATATTATATATTAAATTTATACTTAGTACTTTCTATTTACTTTAATTACTAAAGTTAAAGGCTTTAAAAATCTTCTAGGAAAAAAGAGATTCTTTTAACTAGTTTTAATTTAATTAAAGTTTATAAAAATTAAATAAAAGATTATAAATTATATACTACTTTTATTATATTACTTTAATATATTTTAATATATATAGAACTAGTATATTAAGTATATATAGGCATTTAAACTTAACTATTTATAAGAAAAAGGCTTCTAGAATAAGGATATTTAAGAGAATTAATAATTTTTTTTTTTAAGTTTATATATTAGCCTTAAATAGTATTTAAGCATCTTTAAAGTCTATTATAATTTAAATATTACTTACCTTCTAAGTAATAAAGCTTTATTAAGTTAATATTATTAAGTTAGCTACTTTAATTATAGCTTAAACTTAATTATATTTAAGCTAGCTAGAAAGCCTTACTCTTTAGCTAGGCTAGATCTTCCTCTTATAACCTACTTTAAATAATACTATGCTTTAATTATCTAATATATAGTAAGTTATTTAACCTATATACCTTCTAATTATAACTATTAATAACATTATAGCTATACTATTATAATACCTATTATTAAAAGAAGCTTATAGTTTAATTTTAATAAGCTTAATCTTAATAAGCTTTATTTAATAAAAGGCTATAATATAATATATAAGATTAATTAAGCTATTATTAATAAAGAAGATTATAATTAACTATATAATAAAGTAATAAAAGTTATATATATCTAGAAAGAAATAGATAATACTAGCTATATAAGGCTAATAACCTTTAGTTATAAGATCCTTTTACTTATATATTACTTCTATAGGTAAGACCTTCCTATTAAGAAGGCTTTTCTTATTAAAGAGTTAAAAGAACTAAATAAGCTAAAAGGGAAATTACTTAAAGAGATATATATATACTATAAGAAGCTAGTATTTATTAATGCCCTTTATAATAATATATATAATAAGTAGTTTAAGGCTATCTAGGATTAGGTTTAGTAAGTACTAAAGAAGATTAAACTGCAGCTGCTATAAGAGGGGGATAGTATATTATAAAATCTAAGATAAAAGAGAAGTAATTATAAGGTTTTATTAAAAGGAAAATATATTAAGTTTTATATAGGTTTAGGTATTTAAAGTTAAAGACTTAAAGTTATAATATTAGTATTAGTAGTAATAAAAGGTAAAATTAATTATACTATATAGTATATAATTAGTTTATAATTATAAAGACTAGCTAAATATTAATATACTATTAGTATAAATAGAAGTAAGAGAATTAATATAATATATTTTAATTTTAATATAAATATATTTATAATAATTAAATATAATAATTTTAGCTTACTTTTAATAAATTAATATTATTAAATAGTAAATAAAATCTATTTATTATTTTACTTATTTTATTACTAGTAGCTATTTATTTATAAATATTATAATAAATTTAGTATTTTAGTAGCTTATAGCTTTTATTTTACTATACCTTTTATTACTTAATAGCTTAACTCTTACTAAATAAATTTAAAATAAGTCTTTATCTTTATAAAAGGCTATTTTTTAAACTCTCTTTCTAAAGGCTAAAGTCTCTTTTATAATAAATATATAATTAATACTTTATAATAAGTTTACTATTTTTAATATTTTTACTTATTTTCTTAATACTTAATAGTAATTTAAAAGAGTTATATTAAAATTTATTAATATATTTAAAAATTAAAATAAAGTTATTTTATAGCTTTAACCTAATAATAACTAATAAATAGGACCTAGGTATTTTAATAAGCTATAAAAGTATTAATAATAAAGTCTCTAGCTAGATTAAAGTCTTAATAAACTTAATTAATAAGATTACTTTTAGGCTATAGCATCTTAAGTAACTCTAATTATAATAAATATATTACTTAACTAGCTAAAAAGCTTTAAAAAGCCTAACTAATAGAATCTATAACTCTTCTATAACTTTAACTTTTCCTAATCTATCTATCCTTAAAGATACTTATCTTAATAATTATAAAACTATTAAGAAACTAACTAAACTTCTATTAAATGTAGGTTTTCTACTTTAATTACTTTATAAGATTAGTAATATTAACCTTAATTATAGTTAAGATATTAAACTTACTTAATATATAACTAGTAACTATTAATTAATAATGCCTACAGCTTATCCCTACTAGCTATTATAATAACTAACTAATTAATAGTAATAATATTACTTTTCTTTAAATTAATTTAACCCTTAGAGCTAAATTTAAGATATAAAAGGAAGCTAGGTAAATATTAGCTATTAGCTATAATTAGTAAATAGATAATTAGTTACTTTAGCTAGTTATCTTTAAGTATAAGCTTCTTTGCTACTTAACTAGAAGCTCTTACTATATAAAGTAGCTTAATAAGGAAGTATAGTAGTTAAGTACTCTAGGCATAAAGGACCTATACTCTTATAAGTTAAGGAATAAGTATAGCTTCTAGATCTAAAGTATTACTATACTTATAGTAGATATCTGCAATAACCTATAAGTAGGAGACTGTTATAGGCAGCATTTAGAGTTTATATGTAATAGAATTGCCTAGAAAATTCTATAAAGTTAATTATATAGGATAAAAAAAATTCTATATATAAGAAAGAGTTTATAACTAAAAGTTAAAGAGTTCTTTAGCAGGTAAAATAAGGCTATAGTTAATTAAATAGAATTTACTTAATTAAGTATATTTACCTTATAAAATAATAACTAATGCTAAGGTAATAAATAGTAGTATTAATAGTAATTTAATAAAGAAAATAAAGTTATATTAAACTTTTATATAATATATAGCTTTTAGAATTATTATCTTTTAAATTACCTTTAAGTAATTATAATAAATAATAGTATATATTTTAATATTAAGAATTTAAATTATAAAATTAAAACTAAATTATAGCTTATATTTTTATTTTACTTTTATTTTATATAATATATAGCTTATATTTTAAACCTTATTATATAAGAAATTATAAATTATATTAATTTCTATTTATATTAATAATATATTAATATTTAGCTAATCTTTATAATTATAAACTAGTTATATACTATATAGTATAATTAATTTTACTTTTTATTACTATTAATATTAATAATCTTTAACTTTAAGCTCTTAAACCTATATAAAACTTAATATATTTTTTTTTAAAACCCTATAATTACCTCTCTTTTATCTATTTTATAGTATACTATTCCCTTTATCTTTATAGCAGCTTAATCTTCTCTAGTACCTTTTTAGCTTACCTTTAAATAGCCTTAAGCTACTTATTATATAAGCTACCTAGTTAAATAGCTATAATAAAGTTACTTTTATTAATAATTAAATCTATCTTTTTAAGTAATTTCTCTTTAAGCTTATTAAGTTACTTTATCTTACTATTAAGAAAGCCTCTTTTAATTAACCTATAATAAGGCTATATAATCTTAAGAATCTTATAATTAAAGGCTACTTACTTAATATAGCTAGTATTATCTTTATACTATTAAATTAATTTAATTTTATAGCTATATTATATAAATTAATATAATTATTTCTATTAATAAATAGGTTAATTATAAAGATTACTTCTTAATAGTATTTTATTTAATATATTTTATTATCTTAAGCTAGTTATAAGCTTCTTTAAATAAGTATTATAATAGTATAGCTATAATATTATTAGTATTTATAATTAAAAGGTAAGTTAAATAACTTACTATTAAAGTATATTAAATAATTAAATTATAAGATTAATAGAATAGTATTTAAAGTAAGTTATAAGAGAAAGATCTAATCTAGCTAAAGAGTAAGGCTTTTTAGCTAGCTTAAATGCAGTTAGGTTTAAGCTATAATTAAGGTAATTAACTTAATAATATTAACTTAATAAAGCTTTATTACCTAAAAAGTAAGTAATATTTAAATTATAATAAACTTTAAAAATACTTAAATACTTTTTAAAGCTAATATATAAACTTAAAAAAAAAATTATATTAAAATTATATCTTAAAAAATAGTAATTTTAAAAGGTAATAATTATAATAAAAATAAAAATAAAAGAAATAACCTTTTTTAAAATAAAAGCCTTAATAATAAAGACTTAATAGATAATTAATTTAATATCTTAAAATAATAAGTTATAAATTAATTATTTAATCTTATTAGTATTAATTATATATTTTTATTTATTCTTTAAGTATATATATTTCTTCTTATAATATATTTCTTATAGTAATTATATATAGTAATTACTAAGTTAATTATAATTAATTATCTTTTAAGTTTATTACTTTACTATTAAATTTACTTAAAGTTTTAAGCTTATATAAAAATTTAAAGAGATTTAAGCTTATTAAATATAAAATAAAACTATTTTATAACCTTTAAAATTAATTTATAATATTTTAATATAATAAAACTTAATAATTATAATGCTTATAAGGGCTAGGATATTAAAACTATCTATTTAAAAATAGTTTAAAGACTACTTTAATAGAAATTATAAGATTATTATTAAAAATTAGTAGTAAATTAATTATCTTATTAATTGCATTTATATTTTTATTTATTTTTTTAATTTTATTAGTTATTTAGCTATTAATAGCTTATTTACTATATAAACTTAGCTTAAGATTATTAGCTACTATCTTAGTATTTATTAAAAGAGGCTCTTTTTACTTAAAGGCAGCTAAAATTATTAACCTTAAGTAAAGGTTCTTTCTTATAGTATTTATTAAGCTATAATAAAGCTATATAAATATATAGATTTATTTATTATTAAGATCTTTTATTTTATTATTCTTTTACTTTTACTTTTATTAAAATTAAAATAAAATACTTATTAAAGTAGTATTTAATTTATTCTTTTATTTTTAAGTATTAATAATATTAAAGAATAAGTTAAAGCTAACTTTATTTAACTTTATACCTTTTAATATATATTTAGCTATATAGATCTATTTATATTACTATTAATAAAGAAATAAAATCTTCTTTTTAATTTTCTTAATTTTAAAAAGGTATTTATAATAATTTAATATAATAATTATATACTTATTATAGTTTATAAGCTAGCTACTCTTAAAAATTAACTTTAATTATATATAGATTTTTCTTTAAAGAAGGTATATTTAATATAGTATTATATTATATTATTAACTAATATAATAAATAAAAAGGTAATTTAAAGAAAGCCTTCTTTAATTCTAAGCTTATATTACTTATAATCTTAAATATTTTATATTAAGCTATATAGCTAAAGACCTTCTTATAATATAGCTAAGTACTATTATAATTAAAAGAGTATAAAGTATATATTACTTTATATATTAATATAAATAATATATTTTAAAGGTTTTTTTAATTAAAGAAAGGTTTTTATTATATTTCTATTTTATAGCCTTAAATTAATTCTAAGAGTCTCTTAACTTAAATATATTTAAGCTATTTTCTTTTATAAAAAATTTCTTAAATTAGCTTAAAAAGCTATAAAAAGCCCTTATATATTTTATATTACTTAAAGAAATACTATAATATTTAACTTCTTTTATTTACTAATAATATATAAAAAAGAAATTATTTATATAAATATTCTATTAATAACCTATTAATAACTATTTTCTATTTTTTTTTAATTATAAATATTTTTCTTTTATTCTTAAGATTTATAACTTTTATAATTATTTATTAACTAATTTTTATTATTTATATTATTAAGCCTATTTTAGTCTTTTTATAATTTAAATTCTATTAACTTTTATCTTTATATATTTTTAAAAAGACTTAAATTAAATAAAGCTTAATATATTAACTTATAGTAGTTATTATAAGTTAAAAGCTAAATTAAAAGAATAAATTCTTAGAGTATTAATATTAAGTAATTAATTAAAAATTAATAATACTTTTTATATAAATAGTATATATTTAATTTAATATTTTTTATATATATATAAATATACTTTTTATATAAATTATTATAAATAATTACTATAAATATATTATATTTATATTACTTTTAAGAGTTATATAAAAAAGTATAATATTACTTATAAGTATTTATAGGTAATTTCTAATACTTATATATATTATAAGTATTATAAGAATATTCTAAAATACCTATAAGTACCTATATATAATATTATTTATCTAACTAGATGCCTAGATAACTAGGCATTAAGCTATTATTAAGTACCTATAGGAATTTTAAACCCTAATAGGAAGTTATCCAGTATGAGTTGGCAACAACCCATTGTATTAAACCTAAGGTGTATTTTCTAACCTTATAACTGACTTATAAACTTAATACCGCTACTACCTTCTAATTTCCCTAAACCTTCTTTTTAACCTTCTTTTTTAATAGCATTAATATATATATTATTATAAAACTTTCTTTAAATTAAGCTTTTTTTATATATTAATATTTCTTAATAAATCTAATAGTTATATATTACACTTATAAAAAGATTTTATAAGTAAATTACTATTTATATATTAATTATTAATATAATTTAATTCTTATTTAGCTAAATTTAAATTATAATTATATTAAATTTTCTTATTTTCTTTAAAGTAAATAATACTTCTTTTTTTTATTAAGTAACTAATATAACTCTTATAAAAAGTAAACTATTAGCTACTATATAAGTAATAATTAAATAATTAAAGAAAATAAGCTTAATAAGAAATTTACTATTAAGCTTATAAAAATCCTTTAAGTAAATTAAATCTTAAATATTATTAAAGTATTAATTAAAGTCTTTAAAAAAAGTTATATTATATACTATTATTACTTAAAATATTATAATAGCTTTATTAATATAATTATTAATATCTATTTAATTTAAATAATATTAATAGAGAATTACTTTTATTAATATAAAAGCTATTATTTTAAAGATTTAAAGTATTTATAATATTAAGTTAACCTTTTTTAGCTAAGAAATTAAAGCTTTTTATATATCTTTAAGCTAGCTAAAAAGTTATTATTTAAGTTTTTATAATATTAGCTTTATATTATAACTATTAGTTAATTATTATAATATTAATATATAAGTTATAGGCTAGAAGTATTATTTATAGTTAAGACTCATAGCTAAGAGCTTATTCTAGTATAGAGAACCTAGAGTTAGTAATAATAGACTCTAGAAGGCTGAGGGAATATATGTGTTTTATTATAGCATTTCCTATACTCTCAGATATATGTCAATTTAATTTTAATAATTTCATAGCTTATAAATTGCAATAATCTCCACTGATCTATCGCCGATCTTCCTCTGCAATCCACTGATTTTGAAATGCCCTAAAATGCTTCTGCTTCCCCATCATCGCGATACCCTCAATCTCCTCAGCCGTTAGCTTAAAGTTCCACACATTCCTCATATAACTCTTCAGTCTCTCCTCACTCGAACTCGTCGTGATAACCACGATGTTCTGATCAATACACCAACGCAACGCAATGTCCCCCTCAGTGACACCATACTTCTTAGCCAAGTTCGCGTACAGAGCATCTACAGGACCTGGCCTTGCACGTATAATAGCTGTTAGCGGCGCATACGCCGATAAAGCTATGTTGTTCTTGCGGTGGTACTCTATGAGATTGCCATGCTGAAGATAGGGGTGGTATTCAATTTGGTTGATTGCCGGTGGGATCTTTGCTGTGACGAGGATGGTCTCAAGGTGCTCTTGTATGAAGTTCGAGACGCCAATTGACCTAGCCTTTCCAGACTGCTTGATAGTTTCGAGGGTAGCCCAAGCCTCCTGTAAATCTCCAGGCTTCTCTGCAAAAAACGGTGCATGGATTAGGTACAAGTCCACGTAATCAAGTCCAAGTTTCTTTAACGAGGTATCAAAAGCATTTTGTACGTCTTGCTTCTTCCAGCCGTTGAGCTTGGTGACAACATAGAGCTTTTCTCGCGGCACGCCAGATGCTCTGATAGCTGCACCAAGCTCCTCCTCGTTGCCATACACTAGATACATGTGAGAAGAGCTACGAGTGTGTGGATCATGAAAGAAGCATACCTGAAGCTCCGTCGAGGTGGTTAAAACCACTCTTTATGGCAGTCAAAGTGTAGTTGAACGCGTTCTCGTCATAGTCTGTTCTTCCTCCCTTCTTGAAGTTTGCAGTCCCTAGACCGTATGCTATCTGTTTCTTGTTAATCTCAGGGTAAATACAGATAGCGAGATATAACTGACCATTGGGATCTCGTTTCCATCGTTAAGCTTGATGGTGGGTAGAGGTGAAGCAGTATTGGTGGAATCCATTGAGTAGTCGCAAAAGCTTAGTTGGCGCTGTAGTTTCTCGTTGTTTTTGGGAGGTGGCGTGTTAACAAGCGCAATATAACGTAGCGATAAATCCCGTCGATCTCTTCCATTTGTCCATTCGTCCGTTCAACTACCGATATCACCATCCTCCACCTCCCCGCATAAACGAGCCTCGGTACGAGTGCTGGTCCACCTCCAGGAATGACATATCACAATCGGTAGGACCGAAAGACCGAGAAGGATTGTATACGCGTCTAGGCGATGCTTTGGATACTACGCATGCTGCATATCACGTCATTTTGGTCACAATATGATATGTCACGTAAGTTACTGCCGGTAATTACAAATCACCAAAGATGGATGGCTCGTGTCAATGGATGACGGCGGCCTATAAGGTTAAGCTTTAGGCTGCGAACACAGATAATAAATAATAACACGATATTTTTTTCCCTGATATAAGCTTTTACCTAGAAGCTTTTATAATAACTAATAAATCTTACTGTAAGCTCTAGGGCATTATAAAGGGAAGAGACTAAGAGGGTATAAAAAGGGATATAACCTTAAGTTTATATCTCTATATATATACTACTACAGTATATCTTAATATATAAAATAGTAACTATCCCTATAAACTAAACTATTATTAGTAAAGACTATATAAGCTAGAATACTTAAGATTATATCTATAATTTCTTTATTATATTTAGTGCTTTAATTTATATAAGCTAATATAAGATTAGAAGGTAAGGTAGCTTTAAAGCCCTAAAGAAGAATAACCTTTAATCTATTAGAAGAGCTAACTTTAAATATAAAGAGGTTTATAGTATAGTTTATACTAAGCTAGCCCTTTTTAGTTATAAGGCATTTAAGGTAGCTGTTAATAACCTATACACTTATTACCTTATAAACTTTACTTACTATAAGGTTAAGGCGCTAGAAGAGCTAGTAGAGAAGAAAGATAAGAAAAATAAAGGTATTAAGGTATTAAAAGATAATATTAACTAGATAGTAAAGCTTATAACTCTATAGCTTAAGGCAGTAAATTAAAGAAAGCTAGCATATAGCCATTTAAAAGTTAATAATTAGAGTTATTAAATAACTCTAAGAAGGATTATATGTATACTATAGCAGAAGGTTAAACTGTTAAAGGTTTTATTAATTGAGTTACTTAGGCTAAAAAGTTAAAGTATTGATACTTTTGCTAAGGTGAGTTACATCTAGGCTGGCGACTGGAAGCTTTGAAGCTGAGAGAATACAGGCTAATTAAGTTTATAAGATTAATACATAATAATTTTAAACACCATGGGATGGCTCGTGTAACCCGAGTTCCGCCTCCACATTTAGAAGTTTCTTAGACGATCTGCCCTATCTACTCAACCTATGAAGCCCCTAGTTCAGCACGTAGTACTCTCCTCTTGACTCCCGCAAAGTCCTCCCGCTACCCATGAACCGGAATCTGTTGGCCGATCTATACTCAATATCAAAGTCCTCTGTTCTAAAGGTTTCAAGGATTTCTAACGGAAGTGGACAAAGATTAGTCAGAATGAGCCTGTATGTTGACATGAAATGGGAGTACACTTTACCTCTAAAATGATGACGGCTTCCACCGTACACTGCGGTAACATGTCCCTCTTTCTTACGGTTCTTGTACCAGCTTCTGCATGACCCAGTCCACACCATTCGTTTGAGGAGTTCTTGTAGGTAGACGTTGTAATCATCCAACGCCTGCTGTTTCACACAAACTGACCTGTCATAACGTCAGCGTATTCGATCATATCATGTAGGCCCGGTCCGTGGATACTTGATATCTTCGGTTGCAATCTTCCTACACCACTTCAATATCCATTTCGCGACACAAAACACACTATCAAGAAGCGATCCATGGCCCACTGCGGACTATCAGCAATGCAACCCTACTATTTTAGAGTTTACTTACCTGGACTATTCGGTCCAATGAAGATAAAGTAATTCGGCATATTCGCCGCTGCAACCCCAAAGTACGCTTCCGGCGACTCCTCCCACGCTTCATGGAGCTGATAACCATTGCGCCCCTGCACAGTCCACGAGCGGCGGAAACTGGCATCGAACCCGGTTGCGCAGACAATAATGTCAAAGTCAGTATAGTCTTGTGTAGTTCGGATCCCTGACTCGGTGATCTGAACGATTGGATCAAATGTGACACGTGTATTCTCCTGACGCAGAGCTTCAAGGTAGCCATCCCCCGGTGTTGGGCGTCGACATCCGTATTCGTAATCTGGAATCAGCTTCTCGCACAGCTCTTTATCGTTCCCGAGACGTTCTCGCATACGGTTGTATGCATTTTCGAGAGCGGCTTTTTGAGCGGCTGTGTCTTTGAAGAAGACGTTCCAGAAGTTATCTTGGCTGTATGCAACTTAGTAAGATTCTTGGTATCAGTGCTGTTACAAACCTGTTCTCGATCTCTTTACGAAACTTCCAGAGTGAGGCGGGGTTTTCTCGAAATTTCTTCTTTTCCTCTTCGGTAAAAGCGAAGTTCGTTCCATCTTTTGTGAGCTCTGAGGCGTAGTTGGCGAATATCCATGTTGGCGTGCGAACATAGGTTGTTAGTTGGGCAGCGGTCTTTTGCAGATGCGGAAGGACTTGGACACCAGAAGACCCGTTGCCGATGACTGCAACCTTTTTTCCTGCCACATTAATAGAAGTGTTCCTGTGAGCCTATCGTGAGCTGAAGATCTGTTGGGTGAGCCGAGAGACTTGCCAATCTGCAGTATGGACTATTTGTCCTTTGAAGTCATGAAGACCGGGAATATCAGGCCAATGCCAGTTACTATAGCCGTCAGGTCTCGAAATCTTAATTGACTTCCCATGAACCTACTTGAGGAACCCCGACCCGTCGATCAGTATATCACAGTTGTCCTCCTTTTCCTCGCCATTTTGCAAGATCTTCAAATTCCATTTACCTGCAGCCTCATTCCAAGTGGCGTTTCTCACTTTCGATTGAAATCTGACATTCTCAGCTAAACCATACTTATCTGAAGTTCTCTTTATATATGCCCAGATTTCTTGTCCTGAAGCATAGAAGCTGGACCAATCTGGGTTTGGCTCAAATGGAAAAGTGTAGATGTGCGCTGGAACATCGCACTGAGAATCTGTCTGTCAGCTATACTTTTTGATTCTCTTCTTGGAAGAAACGCACTGCCACACCAGGATATCGATTGACAAGCCACGTCCCACCAACATCGTGGTTCTTGTCATAGATGGTCAGATCAATAAATCCTTGGAGGGATTCGTTGTACTTGGCTTCGTAAGCCAGCATGAGCCCTGAAAAGCCAGCCCCAACACAAACGATGCGTATGTTTCGGGGCTTGTATGCGGGCTCATCTAGCAGAGGAACCCAATTCCTCGCATTGCGTGCGTTGTTTTCCGCGGTGGCTTGGACTCTCATTTCGGCGTGATTGGATTTTTACATAGAATTATGTAAGATAAGTGCTGTTATGCAAATTGTGATACTAGGACAGCCTGAGCTAAAACAGGCATGATATTATATAGTTTGTGCCTATCATACGAGGCATCACAAAGATTCCGACTATGTAAGAGGCGGAATGTATAGACCGTATACGGCTAGGAAGGCGACGTCCGTGTCAAGTCGAGTCCTTAGTGCAGCTGTCCGTCATTCTCTGTCACGGGCGAACGGCGCGGGCCGAAATACCTCCGAACTCCCCGCCAACACACGTCACATCACGTCTACATCAGGAAATAGCTGCAGCCAGAAGGATTTCGATCCAACAGAATAGAGCTTAGACAACTAACACCTGCATAATCGGCGGAGAATCAGTCTTAGCTAGGATCAGGTGGGGAACAGATTGCGTGGCCATTCTAAGCGATACGAGCCTAATAGGACAGGACAGGATAGGACAGGGGGCGGGACGGCTCGCTCGGCCCCCCATTCTGCGCATTAGTGAGTGAGCCGAGGCTAGCCTATCTCCGCCTAGGTGGAGTTGGAACTGCGTCCTGTCTCTTTGTTTTCTCTAATTTGGGCCGGGGGATCTGGGGAAACTGGGGGAAACTAATTGTCGATCTTTGTGAGTTGTTGATGTTTTGGCTTCCTACTATAGGTAGGTCCGTATGCATGTTGACGGCTTGCAAAAGGTTATTTAGTATTATTTTAATTAATAACCAACACCAAAAGAGCGTCACACTACTGTGTGAGCTGTTAACATTCAACCTTTCTACAAAGTTATAGTTACACAGTAAATGATGAATAATCTGAAACACTTGTAAACCCCGGAACGCGGAACCGCAATGATCTGACACCTGCCAACTCTAACCATTATCATACCCTTCACATGACAGTTCAAAGGAAAGTTTAACCGGCAGATGATCTACCGAGAAAATGATCTGATTCTTGTTAAAGCCTCCTCGATCCGATCAAGCTTGCGGCTCAAAACACGGCTCGAGCGGTAGATGATACTCTGATTATCCACAACAAGCATCACAAGACCCTCCATAATCCCATTATGGTAACTATTCGGGCCATGCCCGCGCGGTAGTTGAATAGAGTTTTCTTGATAGTAACCATCACGGCTGCTATACCCCTCAAAAAGAGCGTGGGGAGAACTTCAGGGAATCAAGCAAGGGGCGTACTTGATGCGAATTCCGCGGCAAGAATTATCACGAGGAGCTTCATGATACCCAAAGGGGAGAAGCTTACGACATGGCTTAAGCGGAGATGTGTATCTATTCTAGCATTCGCATTCGTGGAGTTGTGGAGATGGTTGTATGTACGACGCCGTTGGGATGCATTGCGTTCCAAGGATGAACATCCTCCAGTTAACGAAAGTTCCTCAGGTTATTGACCAAGTTGATGATATTGATAATTAGCATGGTGATGGTGGTATGGGCTCCACTAGTATAGCATTAATTTCACTGCGGTAATGGCGGAACACCTCGAGATAGATGTTGGCGAACACGTCAAGAAATGCCTTCTCTCCAGGGCTTAAAATACCCGACCCATGGGTACCCACAACCCGCCCGTGGGTAGGTCTGGGTACCCAATTGGGTAGGTTAGAAAAAATAACCCACTATGGGTACCCAGACCTACCCATGGGCCTAATTAGGTGGGCTAACATCTGGATACCCGTGGGAATTTTAAGCCCTACTTCTCTCCATGTATGAGAGGAAACTATCTGTCCATGAGGCAAGATGAGAAATCAAAGACGTGTATATAAAGAGCTCTAGAGCCCATGTTGACTACTCCTCATCATCAACAACAACAATTCCATCATCGTATCCAATATCACTTGACCAGTCTTCTCACCATTTAAGGTGTGATCTTTCAACTTCAACACTATTTCAAATTCGGTACGTGGAAGTTCACAGAGAACCTAGCCTTCAATCTTCTCTAACCAACATCCTAGAACCAAACCATCAAAATGCAGCCCCGTCTTGAACGTCTCCAGCCCATGCTCGGTAACCCTCTCTTCGAGAGTATCCTCTGGGGCCATGAATACGACCTCTCCAAACTCAACACCGATCTCCGCCAGAGGATCGAGTCCGGCCAATTCAAGCGTCTTGTCTTTTACGGCATGGGCTGCTCCTCTGTCGTATCCGACATCGTCAAGGGCTTCTTCCTCAACGAGAAGATTCCCCTCCACGTTCAGGTCATTAACGACTATGACCTTGACTGGTTCGTTGACCGCAATGTCATGAAGGACCCTACTACACTGTCTATTATTGTCTGCTACAGCGGTTGGTCTGTTGAGCCATGTTTGTTCTTTGAGACTATGCGCGAGATGACCGGAAACAAGAACTTGATTGTTCTTTCTGGTGGTGGAAAGATCCAACATTTGTGTGAGGAGCACAACACTTCTATTATCTTGTACAAGCTCCGTCACGCAGATCGCGAGTATCCTCTGTACCACGTCCAGCAGTTCTTCTCCATCTTTCTCGATCTCTTCCACAAGCTCAAGCTCACACCTTCTTCTTACCACAAAGAGCTTCAGGACTCAGTCAACTTCTTGAAGACTGAGTTCAACGAGGCTACGCTGAAGAAGGCTCAGGCTATTGCTGATAGGTTGAAGAACAGTCGTATTGCGCTGCTTAGTACCGCTGATTGGTACGTCACGCTTTTGAAGCAGACGACTATGTTCTTCAACGAAATCGCCATGGTTCCTACACACCGAAACCTTCTGCACGAGTTCTCTCACACTGAAGTTGCGGCCTACTCCAACCCCTCGGAGAAGCAAGCCATCATCACCTTCCTTGACTCCAATGCAGATCAGTACACCAAAGACAAGGTCAAGACCCTCGAGGGTCTGTTTGGAAGCAAGGACGTTCCGCAGAACAAGAACATCGAGTTCATCAACATTGACCTCAACCAGGACAACTTCTTCAAGAAGTTCTTCTATGGCCACTTCTTCACTGTTTACGTGGCGTATTACCTTGGTATTCACTCTGATGTGGAGGGACGAGATTTGATCTCTATTGCGGCGAAGAACCCTTGGTGGAGCCAGCGCAACATTGAGCTGCACCCCAAGTGTGTTGATATCCCCGCTGAGCTCAAGGGCTAGATGGGCTATGTCCTGACTCCTGATGGAGCTGAGTGCATTGAAGGGGGTGGATACGCGATGGTTTCTCACTTTTCAACAAAGGGAGAATTGTCAAACAGGAATTGTTCAATGTCCTCTGCACAGCTGTCACACTCCGTCATTCTCTTGGGAAATTGAAACATGTATAGTCGTTCCTTTAGCTAGTTTCAATATCATAATGACAATCCGTTCACTCTCGGATATTGACTGATTCATTGCGATGAAGTCTCGTTAAGGTGGAGAGGCACAGCCTAGGCCTGTTTTACTTGTTGTATTTAACAATTAACATTCCCATCTTAGGTAGAAAGACCTGCATGGATGTCTCTGCGGACAATCGATACCTATATTTAACCTTATATCCAGTAAACGCTTCCGCTTGAAAGCTCAGATCTCGTTGAAATTGTGTGGCCGAGTTAGATGGAAAATGCCAGTTTCGCGCTAGACTTGCGTTCCGCCCTCTATGTTCTGTGCTTATCTACATAATGCGCTTCTGAAATATCGACTTCATATGCAAATACATGTCCACCAACCACGCCATAAACACCAAGATAGTCATAACAGTGGCAACCCAGGATATGGCGCTTGATTCTAGTTCTTCCCCGATATACACCGTAGCAATCGTGAACCCAACATTCGGAAAGACAATCGCCCACCAGGGAAGCGCAAAACTCATCTGCTGCCGAGACTTATCCCCGCGGAGTTTTGAAACCAAAATGGGCACGTGCGCAACCGCGGCAATTGCAAAAAGCCAAAAAGTAAACAACCATAGAAATATTCCTACCCACAATGCCATGATGTTCAGCGTCTCTGCTGCCGTGGGATGCTTCGCGAAGTATCCGTATCCGTCGGGGATTGCTTTTGCGCAGCCGATCAGAGCTATGATGGTATAGCCTGCAGAACCCACGGAGATAAAGAGACCTGGTCTTAGATTGACTGGGCCGAGACCGTTGACTAGGAGGTTACCGACAAAGTGGGGAAGAAAAAGGAGACACAGAATCCAGCCGAGGCCCTCAAAGGCAATTCCAGCAACGATGATGGGCATTCGTTCTGATGGAGGTTGATCAGCTGCGATTACCGACGCGACAGTCCCAGTAAGCATGGCGTTATAAATCATCAGAAACATCGGAGAGCTCATACTCCCCGGTGCAAACGGCGCAAGAGAAAACATGACCACAAAAATAACAACGTTATAGGTCAGCGTAATAGCACCATAGATCCAGAACAGAATCCGAACGGTATCGACAAGCCAGGACCCAGCGTGAGGAACACCAAAACTCTGTATGCCCATGATGATCGTCGCCATCGAAAGCCACAGCGAACCAGTAAAGTACGCTTCAGGCGGTTTCGTCACGGATTTGAGTAAACTAGCGGGTCTCCGAATGAACCGACACACCATAGCTGTGCAGAACAGAATAAACAGAACGAGGTTGAGAATAAAGACCACGACGCCAATGGTATGTAAACCGCGAAATGAATAAGGGCTCTTTGATAGCATCAGGGCCACACCGCCTGTGGACTGCGTGCAGGTGAAGTTGCCCCACGTGAAGCGATCGACCAGTGAGACGGCGCGTTCATTTTTAGGTTCAGGATTGTTCGGCTGGGCGGAGGTTTTGGGGAGCTCGTCTTGCGGCATGGCGAGTCTGTGGTAGTTGAAGGGTAATCATGGAGTGATGCGAAAGAATGATGAGTTGGAGGTTGAAAATTAGGAGGGGTAGCTTGGCGCGTGTATTACAGTGATGTGAAGTCGGTATTTATATCCGTGCTCGCGGGAGGAAAGGATTGTGGATCCAAGACGCCGAGGCATTTCAGATCTTGGGTTTCGTTGCTCGACCAATCGGGTTTTTGGAAAGAGCGTCCACGGCGCCCACTTAATCTCGCCAGCGAGAAAAGAATCTGGGGTTCTGTGACCAACGCGAAAGGCCAATGTCCGTCCACATCACCTATGCCTATCTGCAGGTATTCAATAATAGATAACTAAAGCTAAGTAAGTTGCATTTTGGAAATCCAGGATATCGTGGCAACATACAAGGGTAAGTTACAGAAAGTCATTATCAAGGCAAATGTGGCTGTAATGCTAGCTCAATCCAGTTATGCGCAAATGCGGAAAACGAACAGAGGTCTTTCTCAGCCGCAACTGTCTGACCTATCACTGGTTAGCTATCCACAAACGCGCGTAGTACCTGATTCAGCTATTTGCTTAAATTCATTCGATACCCCGCATGTATCACCATCAATCAATCAATTCACTGACTTCACTGCTCTTCGTCATATTCACTTTGTCAAAACAGGCTCAGCTACACGCTACCATGGCGTCCCCTTTAAGCCCTCTAGAGCTAGATGAAAATTCCGATGTCCTGCCCACGGACCAGCTATGCCCAGCACCTTTCGACTTAGCTGCTGATGTGACGAAATGCTCAAAACACGAAGTGGCAGATTGCAACCCAATGAGCTCCACGTCACAAAAAGCGACTTTTTATCCGACACCTGAACAATTGACATCGAATTTTCCCTCATCCTCGTCCCCAAGTGCGATACAGAGCACCGGTAGCTTAGCGCCACCAAGAATTCACGCGGCAAGAAATGCATCTGTCTTCTGTCCGAATTGCGGTCGAGGCTTCCAACGGGAAACGAATATGATAGTAAGTTAAGGTAGCCTTTATATTACGCCAATAATATCTGTATAACACTAGGCTATTTATAGAGACATCAAAGCAGAAAAGTCTGTAAGGCACCAAATGAAAAGGGAAACGAAAATTCAGTGCCAGAGGCGATGAGGATGGACGACTCGACCAAGGACTCGGATCAAAAGATATATTTCTCCACTTTGGATCAGCCTAAACATGCATATGTTGATCCCGGCCTCTACATGTCGTTCATCGAATCATTTCTGACTCGAAGCTGATCTCAAGATGAACTTCAATCACCTAACGCAATGAACAAAACGGAAAATATTAATGGTTCACATTGGTATCTCAGCACACTGCATTTTTCGAATCCTGGACAATCGCATGCTACCTCAGATGGACCTGATAACAGAGACTCCTCTCAAACGCCTGACAGCGATGAAAGGTCTTCCAGCACGGAGACTTACATCGATAATCGGAAGAGCCGGATTATTGACAGCATTGTCTTTACTGTGATGCAGTGGTTACGTTCAAAGTTCGACATATGGCGCAAGAACGCCGGTGGCAATTCAAACAGCGCATCTGGGATATCAGAAGCACTATTGGGCTCACATCTAGGCACAGGTTCGTCCAACTCCCATAATCGTTTTAACAAAAAGAGAAGGGCAGCGGAGAGGGACGATCAACGGACAGACAACGAGGACGAGGGTGGAGATAGGGAAGACCCGCGGAGCAGCAGTATGTTCTTAAAAGAGCATGAGGCTTTGAAGTACGCTTGTCCGTACTTTAAGTACAATCCAGCCAAGTATAAAAACTGTAGAACATGCCCAGGGCCTGGCTGGAATGATGTTCATCGTGTAAAGTGCGTATAAGCAAATCACCCTTCTGTAACATCTGGCTCTAATATTTAGGCAGGGAGCATCTTTATCGACGTCATAGGCAGCCCTCGTATCGTTGCGCACGCTGCTGGCAACCTTTCACAGACGAGCAAGGCGTTATGGACCACCAGAGAGCCGATGAACCATGTCCGCTGCAAGAAATGGAGTATGTGGAGGGGTTCGACGCTGCGCAAGAAAGAAGCCTCAAATCGCGAAAGCGAGCTAATCAAAAGCTCTCGGAAACCGAGAAGTGGAGGCGAGTTTTCAATATTCTGTTTCCGCACATACTGGAAGACGATATTCCGTCTCCGTGTAAGTTCACCTGGTGCAATAAGAAAGCGCTCTGAACCCTTATAGAGCTAACCACTTTTAGTCTACGAGTACAGCCAAGCGTCACAGAAGGAGGATGCCTGCCACCCTGAATCTGGCTATCTGGCACAATGTGAACAGTACATGCTGAGGGAAGTGCCGCAGCGTCTTCGACAAGCTTTGGGGAGGGAGCTAGACCGAGACATGACCACCGTGGAGGAGAACCTGAGGCGAAGAGCTGGCGACTGGGTGAAGACTCTACTGGAGGAGGCCTTCCAAGAACTGAGGCAAATTCGGCACCTGGACGGTCCAGCTCAACGGCTTGAACCTAGCAACGACATTACTGCACCAGCTGAAGGAGGCGAGCTTCCTATTTCAGAGCTGCCTAGCGTTGACGGTGCTAACCTACATTTTGAGGAAGAGGGTCAAACGTGGCTAGATACTTTCGACTTTGACTCTTTTGATCCATCCTCTCTCTTTGGGGAACTACAATCTTCGTTTAATAATGGTGGGTTGATTGAGAATCTATTAAGGTCGGAGGATGATAGCGCAGACGAGGCAACGAAACAGTCTGATTCCGGATATGTATCAAACAGTCCTGAATAGTTTGGGAACACTGTAGCGGCTTGCTCGGTCCGGTTATAGCAGCCAACTATCACCCAGCTACAAGAGCTTCAGCCCTTCCATGAATTATTGCAGGTAGATAATCATATAGATGAGTTACTCAGGTTTATCTCGTGTAGAAAAGACAGTCAATGGTTATTGCTTAGATACAAGTTGGTTATTAAATAATCTGAAGGCGTAGAATGCCTTCATCCTTGTCCCATCCAAGTCCTTTACTTTTCTTCATCCTCCTCACCACGAGGTTACGACTTATCAGCCTCGAATATAATCTTGATAACCTCAGGATGCCCATCCGATGGACTGGTTTTAGCGTATAACTGCAGAGCCTTTGCATAGAACTCGGGCTCGTTCATCTTCGCTTCCACTGCATCCTCTCTGATACTGTCCAAGACTGGCATATTATCGCTCGGCGATGGACTGATGATGACACCATTTTCAACGTTCCCTTCTATATGATACCGTGCCCACACAGCATCGCCATATCTTTGCTCTCAGATGGCATCGACATACATAGTAGCCCATGGCTCAACTGCGGGCCATTTCCTTGTCAAAACGTCGTGGATCGAGCGGTCGAGGAAGAGCTGTTCGACAGGTAATGTTTCGTCCATGGTACTCATAGCGGACTTGTCTAAAACTGTTTGTCGTTGTTAGGATAGAACGTGGCAGTGGAATTCCATACAGAGATGGTGTTGAACAAAGCAATCATTGGATAACTATGCGCAAGTTGTGTATCAATCCGCAAAGTCTATGGAGTAGGTAATAAACTGTAAGAATGACGGGGTGAGAGGATAAAATGGCTCGTATTTGAAGAGGGAAGACGAGATTGGGCATCAGGCAGGGATTAGCGAGCCAGTTACGGAAGACTATAGGGCTCAGTGGCTCAAAAGTCATTTCGTAGTAGGCTGACCCCCACCCCCCGTAGGGCGCCCTAGGTTACATTTATATCTATCTGATTTTTGAATTGAATTATTGTAGGCCCCTTATATAAGCTAAAGTAGGCCCTTTAGGGTTACATAATAACGTGATATACCATTTCCTTGTAATTCTAGCTTTAGCTTTATTTTCTTCCTTTAAAATTAATATGCCTTATAAGGTAAGAATTCCTTACTTTCCCTTACCTATATATACCTGCAATAGCCTTATATAACCTAATAAATGTATTTTTAGAATTGCATACTTTTAATCTTTTATATAATGCTATTTTTATTCCCCTATAAGCACTTTACTCTACCTAATTTAGTACCTACACTATAGTACTTATATAAGTAACTTTTACTTTATGTAAACCTATCCCTTACTTTATATATACTCTTAATTAATGCTATATAGCCTTTATCATTTTTATACAATTAAGAGCTTTATTTTTATATACCTTTTATCTTATTATATATACATTTAATGCATTTAATTTATAGCTAACTGCTAATATTTTTCTTATAATATTAATACTCTCTTTTAAACTAATTCTATTTATATAAATATATATATAATTTAATCTAAATACTATACTATCTAAGCTAAAGCTAAAGCTAAAGAAGCATAAGATAAAGCTTAAGAAGGAGGTATAATTAGCTAAAGAGGCTAAAGACCTACATAAAGCTAAAGAGAAAGCTATAGCTGCAAAGGAGGCCTAAGAGAAGAAGGATAATGCAGCTAAGAAGAGGGCTAAAATAGCAAGAAAGAAGGCTAAAGAAGCTAAAAAGGTAAAAAAGGAAGCTAAAGAAGCTACTAAGAAGGACTTTAAGAAAGATAACTTTAACTTTAGTAGTAAAGATAACTTTAATAGTAATAAAGTTAATTATATTAGTTATATTATAGTATATAACTAAGATAAAGACTATTTAATTTAAAAGAAGCTTCTATAAAAGGATTTAAGTAACTGCTTTAAGTATCTTTCTAAGGAAATCTATAGTAAAGGCACTAGTAATTTTAACTAGACTATTAAATAACTTACTATATAGCCTAATCTAACTATTTAGATCTTCTATTACACTTTAAAGAAGTATAGCTATAAGGGTATTAAGGCTATTTATCTTAATATTTAAGGTATAAGTTATATACTATATAAAGCTTTATACTATATTATATTAACTTATTTAAAAACCTATTAAGCCTTATAAACTTAAGTTATAAGAGTTTAAAAAGAAAACTATAAACCCCTATACTATAATATTCTCTTCTTAGAATGCTAATGCTATACTCTGCTACCTTTATAGTATCTTATAATCTAAATTAAAAGTTTATAATAAGTATAAGAAGGAGAATAAAGCTCTTACTAAATATTATATTTACCTTTTTAAGCTTACTAGGTATATTAATTATAATTAAAACTATTTAAAGCCTTAATACTTCTTTTCTTATATATAATATTATATATAGACTTATTTACTCTTATACTAACTCTTAAATAGCTTCTAAGTGTAAATATAATAGTAGTAATAATAATAGTAAATTAGAGCTAGATAGTACTATAGAGGCTACTATAGAGCTCCTTAATTTACTTAATTATACTACCTGCTAGTTGCTTTCTAAATTCTTTAAAAGAGCTACTAACTCTATAAAGGGTAAGAAGAAGAAGGCTAAGAAAAGCAAAAACTAAGGTAATTATATACCTTATAAGCTACTTTAGAATAATACTAATATTAATATAGCTATATTAGCTTAATCTTTATCTTTATTATTTTTAAAGATATAATTTAATAATTAATAATACTATAATAAGCATTTTAAGTGTATAATAGAGTTTATAGTAGTATATTAAGTACTATAAAATACTATAATATACTTAAAGAAAAGGTTTTTATTAGTATACTAGGCACTATAGAGCAGTATAGTATATAGTTTAAAGTAAAAGGTTTTTTAATTACTTTATTTTATCTTTTAATAAAATGCTATAATTAGTAAGGTTATTAAGGTTATATAACCTTTTACTAGTATATGTAGTCTTAAAATGCTATATAAGCTTTTTTACCTTGTATTCTTTCTTTTTTATATAAGATACTATAAGCCCCTATAATAAGTACATTTAGTTGCCCCTTAAAAGACCTAATGCCATTTTGCTCCTAAATTAAACAATAGAGGGATATTAAGCAATATACTGCAAATAAGCTTATAAAGCATATATTAGTAGAGTTTAATATATTTATATTTTATATAATATTAAATTAATACTTTAAAATATAGCAAGAAGATTAATTAATATTAATTACTAAATAAGCCTATATAGAAGATACTAAAGCCCTATAAAGCTAATTAAAGAGCTCTTTTTTTATAATATTCTTAAAGATAAGAATATCTTATACTAACTATAAAAGGAGGGCTTTATAGTTACACTTATAGGCTTAAAGAGAATATAATAAAACCTTAATATATATTAATATTCTACTTCTAAGCAAAAAGCAATACAGTTAGCTAAATTGCATAAATTCTTTAAGAATAATACCCTACTAAGCACTAAGCTTTAAATATTTAGTTAAACCTATCTCTATACCTATATCTGCTAGCAAGAACTATCTCTTAGTAGAGATACTATATATAAAGCCTTTTAAAGCTTTTTACCTATAAATATCTCTAATTAATAAAATATAATGCAGTATTACTAAACAGGATAGATAGCCCTAGGCCTTAACTTTATATAGTTAATTAATGCTTATAATAAGCTAAAGGCCTAAGGTATAGGTATATATGCTTCTATTAATGCTTACTTACAGTATATTATATAGCTTTATGTAGGTATATTAGCTAATATATTATATAGCATGCTTAAGTAATATCTTTATATTATTAAAGGCTAAGGTTATATGCCTCTTATAGTCTAATCTAATTATAGTAATAAAACCCTCCTTATAGCTAGTATATATTATTACCTTTTGCAATTATATAATACTATAGGAGGTAATATAAACTAATTTATTTAATTTAATAATTGCTAGATATATAGTAAAAGTATATAAAATAAAAGGATTAAGAGCTAGTAGCATTAACTAAATGATAGTTAGGCAGGTTACTGGTATATATATAGCCCTATATAGCCCTATATACTTATATATACTAACTATAAATAGGCATTTTTTACTAGAATTACTGCTAAAGGTAACTTTTTACTAGATTCTATTCTAGATTAAGTTGCAATTCTATATCTCTATATGCTAATAATATGTATAAAGCTCTTTAAGTTTATAATGCTTTAGAATTTATACTATATATATAAATAACCTACTAAGCTATATATTGTTTCTAGTTAGCCTTAGGTCTTATACTATTAACTAGAGGCTTAAAAAGTAAAAGACTTTACTTTCTCTATCTCTTCTAATTAATTATAAATAATTATAAAGCTTTATAATAATAATTAGATTAATATTAATATATATCTACCTAAAGATACAATTAAAGTATATAATAAGATTCTTAAGAGAGAAGTCTTTTCTACTAAAAGCCTTAATAGCCTAAAATACTCTATATACCTATTTCTATAGAGCTAATTAGAAGAGTATATGCTTAATAGATATTAACTAGCTATTAGACTCCTTCTAATACCTATAGGAAGGATTAATTGTATATAGAATTATTTAGCTACTTATAATATTAATATTATAACCCTAAACTAAGAAGCAGTTAATACTAATAAGATTAACTTTATATAGCCTTATATAATATAAAAGAAGGCATTTTATATATATATTACTACTTAAACCTTTATAATAATGCTATATTTTACTTAAAGTAAGTATTAGTTTTTATAGCCTTCTCTTTTACCTCTTTTATATAATTTATTTCTTCTATACTATTTAGAAATGCCTTAAATGCAGCTAAAGTAAAGCTCTTTATATTACTTTTATTTTCCTCCTTTTTTATAATTAACTCTTAAGGTATTTTAACTTTAATCTTATCTTTTATGCCTTTTTTCTTCTTAATAGGCTATATTACCTCCTTCTTTATTCCCTTTTTCTTCTTTATTCCCTTCTTCTACTTTAGCTTAGTTATATATTTAGAAGTGCTTCCTTCTGCTTCTATTAATTCTACTTACTTAATATATCTCTTAAGAGAGTAAATAGTAGTATTTTCTTTTAAATTATCCTATTTATTAAAATAGAAGAATAAAAGGTTAATAGGAATCTTAGCTCTTAAAAGAAGTAAAATATTTACCTTATTAAAGAAGTCTTTTAATTATATTATATTATATATAATATTATTAAAGTATTTAAGCTTATATAAGCTTATAGTAGTATTAAACTTAAAAATAAGCTTCTATTCTATTATAGCTAGTAATACCTAGAAGCTTAATATAAAAAATGTAATTATAGTAGTATATAATAAGTATAAAGCAGTTAGTATAACCTTAATCTTGCTTTTATAGCTAAAAGACCTAGTAGAAGGCCTATTATATTTTATAATAGCTATACTAGTAACTATATCCTTAACCCTAGATATAATATAAAACTTAATATGCATTTTAATTATAGTTAGGCTATTATAAGCTATTAATATAATACTTCTTTATTAGCTTTTAATAGCTATATTATAGGCATTATTATATATTAAAGGGATTAATTAAGATTATTTAATTAGTATTATTATTAAAGTGCTTTATATAGAAACTGCTAGGATAACTTATAGGCTATTAGTAAGGTTAATAACCTTACTAATAGTAAGTAACTAGCTATAAAATAGATAAAAAATAGCATTTATAATATTATTTAGCCTTATATAAATATTACTATAGCATTTACTACTTTTTAAGTAGTATTTAATATACTCTATAAAGAAAGATAATATATATAATAGAATAATAAGTCTATATAGATTAGAATAAAGCCTTATAATTACCTAAATATACTTAAATATGCTATAGGTAAAAGGCATTAACTTTACACTTAGTAATACTATACTATATAAATAAATTTAATAGAGTAATAAAAGGTTATCTATATATATATTTTAGCTTATAATGCATGCATAGGGTAAGTCTAGTAAGGAAAATCTCTCACTTCTGACTTTTGAGCCACTGAGCCCTATAGTCTTCCGTAGAGGGGGTAGATAACGGTCCTATGAAAATCCAAGCTTCTCTGGGCTCTTGACGGCGGCCCGCCGGCTTACTGCAACTTCACTAGGGTATTTCTGATGGTGTATGGCCTCCTCACTGTCACAGTCGTATTGCTTCAGGTAGAATGTACACATTCCAAATATACCTCTCTCTATATAAAGGCTCCTGATACCTTTCCTTTATTCATGAAGACACACAAGTTAGCTTTTAACCTGCCCATCTATTTCTGCTTCATACACCATTTAAACATCCTACAATGGCCGAACCAAATGCAGCCGTACCCGACTTTCAAGGAGAACAGAATGCCGTATCTGTTGCCCCTAACGTGCCTGTCGACCTGTCCGTCAATACATGGTCACGCTTCATCACTACTTTCGAGGCGTCCGAATTCACCGACTGGATTGACGAGAGCTTGTCGTGGAAGAAGACCTGTTATATTGGCGACTGGTCCCCTCTCCTCAAGATGAGAGTTCGGGGCCCAGATAGCAAAGCGTTTTTCGAGTATCTCTCTACGAACCACTGGCCAAACTTCCAGCCAAACCAAGCTAAGCATGCCATCTTTTGTCGAGACAACGGAACGATCATTGGCGAAGGAGTTGTCATGATGCTGGACCATGATGACTTCATTCTAACTTCTGTTCCTGGAGTCACCTGGGCGGCCTATCAGTTTCATCACGGAAATCGAAAGTTCAATGCCACAGTCGATATTGTTTCTAACGACTGGTATCTTTTCCAGGTTCAGGGCCCCAGCAGTGTAGGAGTCATGGAGGCGGCAACCAAATCATCGATTACCGACCTCAAATTCATGCATTCCAGGAAAATGTCCATCGATGGGCATAGCTTTCTGTGTCTTCGGGCGGGCGTCTCCGGCGAACGAGGCTTCGAACTCTGGGGTCCAGCTGAAGAAGCGCACGCTGTCTATCGCGCCATCTTGTCTTATGGGTCTGAGTTTGGTATTCGTCAACTCGGCTACCGTGCCAAGACAGTGAATCACGTTCGTTTTCCCTTATTTGCTATGACTATTCAATTGACTTGCGATGCTTACCCAATTCCAGGTGGAAGGGGCGTTTCCTACTCCATGGCTCGATTTCCTCCCTTCGTTCCATGGAGATGACCTCGATCTGGTTGAATACCGTCGGTTTCTTCAAACTTCAGGTTTGGTCTCTCCGGCCGTGCTGCATCTCGGAGCTTCCGGGAATTATAGCTCTCATCCATCTGAGCATCACCGCACGCCATTTGACCTTGGATGGGGATGGCTTGTTAACTTTGACCATGATTTTATCGGCAAAGAGACCCTGAGGAACATAGCCAGCGACCCCCCAAATGCCCTCGTGGCCTTGGAATGGGACAGCAAGGATGTTACGGATGTGTACGCATCTCTCTTCTGCAACGAGACGCTGGATTTTATGGAAATGCCACGAGAGTGGGGTGGCGTGAGAGGAAGTGGTGTCTATGATGATGACAGACTCATTGGCTGCGCCGTCTCGCGCTGCTATAGCTACTGGTTCAAGAAGATGATATCTCTTTGTATCATTGAGGTCAAGTACTCAACACCCGGAACAACAGTTATGGTAAAATGGGGGAACAACGGGAGTCTACAAAAGATGATTCGTGCTGTAAGTGCTGGGTCTCATTGACTGCTGCTTATTGCCTGCTCCCCAATCAGTCTCTAACATTCATTCTCTAGGTAGTCAAGCCTGTGCCGTATAAAGAAGACCAGCGAAAGAAGCCGCTTGTGGAATAGAAAACATGATGAACTTCTTAGTTAATCCTGATTGACCTATCTAGACACTTTTATAGTAATTAGTCTTGTAGCCTACAATACACTAATATATAAGAAATCAGATCATGGTTGCAATAACGTTTCTAATGGAATTTCTTTTTGGACCTTATTAAAATAGAAATGATATTTTCTTATAAGTTTAATTTCACCACTGCTGTTAAATATAGCGCTCCTCTCGTCTGGAAACATGAGTCGAATCTCGCCATAATCTGAGCACAATACGAGACACGCCAACCTGTAGGTTAGACCCTCAATTCAAAGTCGGCTTTTAGCTAACCGAACCAACGAATAAAGCCTGACGATTCATCCCACCGGAAACCTGTTCTTGACAGTTGAACTCACGCGTCCAAATGTCAACGAATTCAAGAAATCCGTTTGGGATCATTCAACCGCCTCCCGGAGACGGAAGTCCACTGGTGTCTTGATAGCCGAATCAGACGGCAGGTGGCATACGCCACCGGTAAGCCACCGTAGCTCTCTCACATATGGATTCGGAATTCGAGGTCTCGACTGCTGTTTATGCTAGCTTGTATCTAAAACACTATTTAGCAAAACTAATACCATCATAAACTGAAACAATCACCACAGTATATCTATCCAACTAGCCATTGCTATCAGCCAGTGAAAAGTATCTTGTAGTAATATTAGAGTACATTACACAGGGAGTCATCAATCACTATAACGGAAAACAAAACAGGCTTACTGTACAAATGGAAATAGATAGGTACCTTATTGTTTGTATCACGGCTTATGAGCTTAATTGCCCAAACTAGTTCTCCGGTGGGATAATAAGCCTCAGGTATTTTGAGACACTCTGAAAGTCTACTAGAAGCACAGCCTTCGGCAGAACACGTAGAACAATAGACTACTATAATAAGAGCTTCTCACTGTAATGATTAAATTAAGGAGTTATGAAATAATGTAGAGTATTATTATTAGTTTAAGGAATACTTTTCCCAATCCCATCGCGTTGGATTAATAGAGATCTTACTGAAATGACTGAATATGTCATCCCACCGGAGCTGGTTTTACCCCTGTTCAACAAGACGCCAACGTTCCAAGCTATTCCTTAATGACCATACGCTTTGACTCTTTTTCTGCTTCCCCTCTCTTAATACGAGACAATTAAATTAACCTGGTGTAGGTGGCTGAGCGGTCAAGGCGCTTTTTTATAAGTTAAGCTTAAAATTGCTAAATTGTGGGGTAAACTCTGGGGAAGAGATCAGCATTATCTATTATCCATATGCATGAAAGTTTCGAGAAATCATACGATGAATTGCGATAATACCAAAGCTGATCATACTCAAAACAGATCAGTAGTTGAAGCCTATCCCACCGGGGAAAAGATTCAAAGCCCGACGTAGGCAAGGGCGATTTCTCCAAGGATGTCTTGACATATGTAGAAGGCCGTTTGATTTGCCTTTGTGATGGACTATAAGAGTCTACACTACCTTTCTAACTGGACAAGAATCCTTTCTACATCACAATATCTGGAGCCTAATAATCAGGCCTACATACTCATCTATCATCTGTTCGATCCAGAATGAAGTTGTCTTCCTTCGCTACCTTGGGATCCGTCCTAGGTATTTATTTCTCGGTTTCGGTGCTGGCTGTTGCAAATCCAGTCAAACGGGATATCGCTGAAACCGCAACTGTATTCCTCGACCAGCCGTCCGGAAAACCAGAGAAACTTGCCTCCGGTTGGATTTACGGGTTTCCTGACAACGCTGACGGAACTGCCAATACCGATATCCCTCAGAAGTATATCAAAGATGTTGGCTTCAAGTACAACCGTGCCGGTGGAGCTCAGACCCCATACAAAGGATGGGCCCGTAATGAGTACGAGGTTAGTTACATCCCTTCACCTGCTCTCCTGGTTCCATTCAAAATTATGGGGCACCTACTAACATTCAACAAGGGTCGCTGGAAATCCAGTCTCTCTAACTATAGAACGACTCGGCGCAATGGAGGAAATTTCATTCTTCTAATCCATGATCTGTGGGGTGCAGATAGCACCCAGGGCGCGGGATTCCCGTACCCTGGAGATGGAGGAAACTGGAAGAATTGGAATGCTTTCCTGGATCAAGTGATTTCCGATATTTTGAAAAATAAGATGACAGCTGGATTGGAGATTGATATTTGGAATGAGCCTGACTTGAACTTGTTTTGGGATGCTCCTCAAACCCAATATCTCAATATGTGGAAACGCACCTATGAAAGAATCAGGTGAGTATCTTGCTGGAATATCAGTACCCTATATTAACTTGTTATTAGGAAAGAGCTGCCTGGTGTGCCAATCACTGGCCCTTCGACAACAACACCTCCTACAGTGGATAGCCAGTGGTACAACAACTACCTCAAGTTTATTGCCAAGACCAATACCATCCCGGATTTCTATTCTTGGCATCTTCTTGCGACAGATCGCAATCTGCGAGAGTCGAAGGCACAATTCGATACTTTACGCAAGAAGTACAAGCTACCAGAGCGCCCAATTAACATCAACGAGTATGCTTCATGGGACGGCGAACAAAACCCAGCAGGCGCTGTCTTTTACATTTCTCAGTTTGAAAGACACAATGCTTACGGTCTTCGTGCCAATTGGGCATCTCAGGGGCAGCTACACGACTTTTTGGCTAATCTCCTGGTCAAGAACAGTGGTGGAGATTATTCTCCAGCAGGTGAATGGCACGTCTACCAATACTACAGCCAGGCCATGAAGGGTAACCGAGTCGGGACATCTCCGTCTGATGACGAGCTCTTTGAGGTTTACGCGACTCGAGGTGGCAGTGCCGGAACCGTCAAGATATTAGCAGCGATCCGACCCGTGGCCGGAAAGAAGACGTACAACCTTGCCATCACCGGTCTCTCTGCAGTCAAGGTCAAGGGTCCAACTGTCAGGATTAGAACCTACGGATTTGATGGCCCCAATATGGTTACAGCCGTTAGAGCTCCTGTTAATCTGGGTACCTTTAAGCATATAATTAAGAATAACTAAGTAAGTTTAGAGAATTTAACTTGCAGTAACTATACTTAGCTTAGAGATTTACTAATATTCTTTAAATTATATTTTTTATTACTATAGATAATAGAACTTAAACCTTTATATTTAAATTTAAGGTTTAAGAGGATTAAATGTTAGATTATATTAGTATTACTTATATAAAATGTTATAACTGTTTACCTATATAAGCGCTTTATGTATAGCTGTTTAGGGTATAGAGATTAGCTTTATAGCTAAGAGCAAGTAGAATAGCACTTGTAAATATGATTTACAACCTTGCTATTACCGGTCTCTCTGCAGTCAAGGCCAAGGGTCCAACTGTCAGGATTAGAACCTACAGATTTAATAGCCTTAATGTAGCTACAGCCGTTAGAGCTCCTATTAATCTAGGTACCTTTAAGTATATAATTAAAAATGATTAAGTAAGTTTAGAGAATTTAACTTATAGTAACTGCATTTAGCTTAAAGATTTACTAATATTCTTTAAATTATATTTTTTATTACTATAAATAATAGAACTTAAGCCTTTATATTTAAATTTAAGGTTTAAGAGGATTAAATATTAGATTATACTAGTATTACTTATATAAAATGTTATAACTGTTTACCTATATAAGCGCTTTACGCATAGCTGTTTAGGGTATGGAGATTAGCTTCATAGCTAAGAGCAAGTAGAATAGCACTTGTAAATATGATTTACTTAGGCCTTAAGTCAGAAAATCCTTCTGAGATATTCCCCAACGTAGCAAGATGCCAGACCGGTCGATCCCCTGGGCGAGCAACAAAGTGAACAGACAAATAACCAAGTGCCCACGCCACCTACAAACATGATCATTGGTGGACAATCACGTTCTCGATCTCACAGATTAGGGAAGTCCTACATACCCTGTACCTCATCCACGGGCACGCTCCAATCTTCCGAGAGATCGTAACCGAAGCAGCCCTGAATGGACCAAAGGGACATTAGCGCAAACTCCTGGCGAATTTCACGTGGAAATTCAATAAAACAACAGCTACCATAAATTGTAGACTGGCAGTTTCGAGCGCGGTCATAAGCCACAATGACATTACCGTCTCATACTTCTCCCATTCCCCTGACCTCCCCGCCGATCGAAACCCTGATATTCCCGACTGGATATCGAACATTGAGCTTATCCACCACTACACCGCCCAAACCTACCGTACTGTTGCCATGCCTTAATAGCGCTGTAGAACGACGTCCCGCTAGAGGCTATGTCTCATCCATTCCTCCTGCACCAGATTCTCGCCTTCTCAGCAGTGCATCTAGCATAAATCCGCGCGGATCTCAGCCACAGGTATCTCATCCAGGCATCCTAATACCAGAATATCGCCGTCAAGAATATTAATGAAATGCTGAAAAAGTCTCCCGTGTCATGCCCTGTACACCAGCTCGCTTTTCGTCACCGTCAACGGGTTTGGTATGCTCCCCAGCTGCGACAGGTTCAACGATCCATTCCAACCGATAGAGAGCCTCACAGGTATCTTTAGACTGATGCGCGGCATGCACACTATCCTGAGCTCGTCGGACGAGACCATACAGGATGGACCGCTGAAGATGTTGCTTAGTGGGTGCTCTTGTGAGTCGCCTCAACGTCCTAGTCCCCTCGAAAAGCTTACCTTCCCGACTTGGTGAGCTCCTGTCGTTCGTGGAAAACCAAAACTCCCACCATCGATGGCGAGGAGAGGCGGGTTCTTGTGGAAGCGGTCGCGGCATTCATCGAGGCCATTGAAATAGTTACGGGTACGTCGAGGATGATTCCGACGCCTGAGATGAGAGTCATCTTCGGCTGGCCTAAGAATTTGCCGGCTTCGTCTCTTGAGTTCTTACGGCGTCTTTGGCGTTCTGAGCTTGTTGAGCTGTATAACATGCTTACAAATAAAGGTCTTAAGGTTTTAGTTAATTATTAGGTCTTTAGTAGCTACTTTAAATATATTATAACTAAAAAGGGTAATCTTTATATAGTTATTACTATTAATAATATAACTATCATTTTAATTTTTAATAAATTAATTAATTTAAATATATATTTAATAGTTTATTATTTAATAATATATATTTTAATAATATTACTTAAAATACTAAAGGTAATATATAAGTTATAAATATAATTTTAAGCTTTTTTAGCTTCTTAAGTTATTATTAATAATAGTTTACTTTACTATTAATATATTATTTATAGAATTATATTATAATATATATATATATAAATATAAACTTAAAGTTATATTCCTTTTTATATCTTTTAATCTTTTCCTTTTATAATACTTTAAGGCTTATAATAAGATTTATTAATTATTATAAAAGCTTTTAAATAAAAGCTTATATTAAGGGGAAAAAATATTATATTATTATTTATTATCTGTATTTGCAGCCTAAAGCTTAACCTTATAGGCTGCCGTCATCTATATAGTTCTTAAGGCAGGAGAAGCCTCTGGCACTGGCTATATTACTGCGTTCTTCTCTAGTCTCGTGAACCAAAACTGGATGTTCATAGGCCGGAGTGACGCATTGATGAAGGTTATTACAATTCGCATTAGGGGTTTGCTGAGGGAGGAGCTCATTGAATGGCCAATAGACGTCATTGAAGAGCAGAAGGCTGAAAGTGTATCAGAGGACAGCAAGGACACAAGCCGCTGTGAAAACTTGAACGATTGATTATTTGTTCGAGGCAGTGATGGTTGATTATGCTACTAAATCCATTTAGGCAGTGTCTCTATCTTTGCATGCATGAAGTCAATATTGGGATACTTGATACTGGTTAGTTTTGTAAAGGATTGTTAAGACTATCATAATCCACGATCGGTCAGTCAGTGACATTGACCGAAGCTCAGCAAAGGATCCCGAGCCATTTCCATCATCATCACAAATCATACAAACTCCCACAGATCCCCGGATTCTAAAGCTTGGATCGAGGGCTAGACTTCGATTCCAGTATCTTGCTCGCAAGTTCAGCCACTTCACTAGCCACGCCCCAAGATAATTCAAATCCCCGTCCTCCAGCGCCATAAGCATGAACCACATGCTTGACACCCCATGTTGTATCTTTAGCTTCAGTCTCGACTCTCATGCCACCCTCGCGAGCCGGTCTTCGTCCAACAACATCCTTGATCACCTTTATCGTCTCAGGTCTTTGACCCTTATCGCATGCCTGTGGTATGATTGACTGAGCAGCTTTCAGTAGCTGAGTGCGTGTTTCCTGTGATGGTTCAAGCTGCCAGTCTCCCACTTCTTTGGTACCGCCAATGATTGTTCCTCCATTGAAGGAGCGAGGAATTATAAAGCTCCATGTGCCGTCTTTCTTCTGAGTTGTGATTGTTTTGTTGGCGGCGGTGAGGTTGGTTAGCACTGTCTGACCTAGTTCTTGTCAGCTGATATCGTTTATGGTAATGAGTTCTTGTCGTACCTCTGATGGGGAAGCACTTCTTATCCCCAAAGCCCATTCCACTCGCGTTCACGACTATTTTGACATTAGTTGCCAGGATAAAAGCTTCCCATTCACTCTTCAAATCCCTCTGCAGGGTTTTTCCACCGTGAACGATAAACTTGCGCAGCAGGCTAGCAGTGTACAGCGGCGCATGAATACAATACGTCTCATACTCAAATCCCAACTTTACACCTTCAGGTAGCTCATGTGCTTCATATTTCCGATATCCGGGCAGTCCAGTCTCGTTGGCGAAACCCTGAGCATCTTGCTTCAAGTATTCGGGTGACGGGTTTTCTAGATACTCAACACCAGGGAGACGTCTGATTCCAACCCAAGGTTCACTCTGTCGATGTTTCTCAAGCTCAGCGATAGAGTGTTTCACCCATTTGGCTTCACGACGAAGCTGTGGCGTTGATGCGGGGATGGGTCGGATGTGAGCGCCAGCCCACATTGAAGCGTAGTCTGCAGAGTGAGTTGTTGGTGCGCCGGGAATTGAAGTTGGCCATTCTTTCGCGACGAGGAGAACTGATGTTGATGGTGAGTTAGCGGTTAGTTGTTGGATCTTGAGGGCGCTGGTGAGACCAATGATGCCAGCACTGAGATGCTACCGTTAGCAGGGTTTCATTTAGGGATTAATGGTGAGAGCATACCCAATGATCACAATCGTGGACTCGCTTGTATCAGATGGTCTGGGAACTGACATTGTATCCAGTTGTGAAATGTGAAGAGACGGGGAATTGTGGTAAGTTGATGGACAAGAACGAATGGAGGTTGGCCATCAAATGTCTCCACAAAAGTAATCCAACCAGGAGACAGCTGACTTGAGCTCAAGACAAAGACATTTGACACAGACACAAATGACGGCAAGGATAGTGGCACACAGCAACTAAAATCCGTTCATATCATTATTAAAGTAACCCAAACATCTCCGTCATTTCCGTGTCACGTTGCAAGAACGGTAATGATCAGTCAATTGACCGGCCGACATCGTCTGTAGGTTCGGTGGATTGGATAACTGTATTTGCCATACAACTGGTGGAAAAAAGATCAAAGGCTCACAGAAGCAAAAATAGAAAACCCGAGTCTTGATGGGGTGGAAAGTAGGGAATGATGGGTATATGCTGAGCGAGACAAAAAGCGAGGTCCTACCCGGGTTCGAACCGGGGTCTTCGGAAGGCTTCTGAGGGTATCAAAATCCGACGTCATTACCACTAAACTATAGGACCGTTGATCGATGACTAATCGCTAAAAGTTGGGCACTATGACTCGCGCTCAACACGAAAAGACAGACAGGTAAAATGTCAATGCGAAATACCCTATAGATATCTCTTAAATTTAACTTTTATAATATCACAGTATTATTATATAATATTAAAAGGAAAATATTTTATTTTAATTTATTAATAACTATTATTTTATTACTTAGTAAAGTGGCTTAGCATTGTAGAGCATGGCTTAAGTGTCAAGACGAGAGATATAGTTAAAATGCTTATTAAGACATCTCGCGTCAACAGCGGGTTGCTCACGCTTATGGATGTCTTCCCATGTTGTCCCTGCTGTCCCTGTTACTTTTGTTACAGGGTAGCGGCGCTAATCTTCTTTCCTCAGTTCTCTGTTTTGGCAAAGGTGGCTTGCAGGGACCTCAGCAACAACCGACCAGAGACAACCGACGTGGGAAGTGGCGCTGTGGGACGGTGAAGGACCTGGCCTTGATCGGTGACGATCACAACTGATAGATATGCATGGGTAGTTACTACATCGCTCAAGTCAATGATTAGTACTCCGTAGTACCCAGGTAATTCTTCATCACTAAGAGGTTATCCCAAGAAAAGCAATTGCATTTACCTAGAGATAGATCTGCAATTGAGAAATGTTTTTGTATACATTACCATTGCTGACAATACGAGTAATACAAGACTGAGGTGAAGAGCCAATGATGGACATAGCGAAAATGCTGAGGCTCGTTTAGTTGGTCTAGCTCGTTAGCTGACAGACGCATGACATGGTCTGTATCAGCATGGCATGTTTTGGGAGGCGACAATCGAGCAAAAAAGAATAAGCAATCGCCTATTGGCTGAGAATGCTAAGTCATTGACTCTGAACCAATCAGAATGAATGCGATTACCAGCTCTCAGGTCCGCAGCTGTGAAGCTTTAGATAAAGTGGGCCAGACTCTCTGAAAGCCATCAAGTACAAATAAGACCAAGAGCCGCTTCCAAGATTCGTTATCTCAAGCAAGCATCTCACAATTCAATCACTTCTCTTCACACCATAACCAATCTAAAAGCTCTCCCCAACAACTCAATTACACTTCCAACCGTCAAAATGGTCGTCAACACTCCCGCTACCTGCTGCCGCTCTGGCGACAACGTCGAGTGCGCCTGTGGTACGTGACATCATCCCTTCCACCACCCCAACCCTTCTAACAACATCACAGCTCAAAAGGCCACATGCTCATGCGGTCAAAAGTCGGCCCTCCAATGCACATGCTCCAAAGCCGCCTCCGAAAACACCGTCAACGGTCCTCGCTGCTCATGCCGCGCTCGTCCCGCCGGTGAATGCACATGCGACCGCGCCGCTTCCGAGAACGTTACACCTACTGGTTCAACCTGCGCTTGCGGATCTCGCCCTGCTGGTATGTGGCGTTTTTAATGTTCCTGTGACGACTGCTTTGCTAATTGTGGGGATTCTTAGGTGGCTGCACTTGCGAGAAGGCTGCTGATGGTGGCTTTAACCCTGCCAACGAGATCGACTTTACTACCCAGAAATAAATTTACGATGTCGGTGATGACGAATACGATTTAATGGGGTAGAAAATAAAACATTGCATTTGAATGGCGTTGGGCAACGGTTATGGTACTGGTTTGGTGGCGAGGCGATAGATACCTGAGATACGGATAAGAAATGAACAATATTTACGATATTCAGCTTATGAACAGATAAACGTGTAATTGCGTGATACAAACAAAGATTGTGAGGGTCTGTACTACAATACGTTCGCGAGCCAGACGCATCGGGATGTTTTGGCCGCTAAGCAAACGCGTCGAGATGATGTTCAATTGTTCATTCTGAGAACACGCCGTCCAAAGCAAAGTTCATTGTCAGATCAGATGTCAATTGTGCCATCACCAACATCAGACGACAATAAAGTTGCAATGTATAACTGTGCTATTATTGCAGCGTCTGTGCTCAAACGATGGGACGTTTATTTCATCAATACGCCAAAACAGAGAGTCGCGTATCTGCAGATAAGATAAGATGAAGAATTGCACAGCTGTCGATTCACCGCCTTTGAAAGCTCTGCTGTTCTGCTCGTAACCGGGAGATTTGTCCGGCAGAAAAACCACTAGCGCAATTGGAACTGGCTGACAGCTCCCGGGCGGTGACACCCGATCCAGGCATCACCCCCTGTCCAGCCCGCAAATGATCACTGCCACTGCCCCAAGCACGGTCAGATCAGCTTTTTTTTCTCGGGTTCCCTATTGTTCATCAAAGGGTAAAAATCCACCCACTTCCTTTATTGTCGCGTTCTTCCCAAGCTCGATCTTATCATCAACGCACATCACTCCATCAAGTTTTGCACTTTTTAATCTCGTCAATCAAGCTGCTTCTTCGAGCAAAAAAGCACAACTGTCGCGCGTCACACACACAACAAATCATCACATCACAAATCCTACGCGATGGCGCCACGAGCCAAAACAGCTGCTGCTACCAAGACCGCAGCGCCCAAGAAGGCCACCACAGCTGCCGCTGCGAAGGAGACCAAGACTACAAAAGCTGCTGCCGCCAAGAAGGCTGAGCCTGCTGCCACGAATGGCGCCACCAAGAAGCGCAAGGCTGTCGAGGAAGAGTCGGAGCCAGAGCAGGAGGAGGATCGCAAGACAAAGAAGTCCAAGACGACAGAACGCGTCGTGAAGCCCGCTGTCAAGCCCGCACTCAAGACCAAAGCTGCTGCCCCCAAGGCTAAGACAACGACACGAGCAAAGACCGAAGAGGCGGAGGAGAAGCCCGCTGCCAAGAAGCCCGGTCGCCCTGTTGGATCAAAGGCCGAGCCCAAGAAGAAGTCCGACTTCCCTGCGATCGGAAAGAAGCTCAACGACGCGCCCACTCAGATCCTCGATGTCTACGTCTTTGGCGAGGGTTCCTCCGGTGAGCTTGGTCTCGGAAGCAAGCGCGTCAACAACAAGAAGCCAATTGACGTCAAGCGCCCTCGACTCAACGATAACCTCTCCGCCGCGAATGTCGGCGTTGTTCAGATTTCTTGCGGTGGCATGCACGCTGTCGCGTTAACACATGATAACAAGATCTTGACATGGGGCGTCAACGACCAAGGCGCGCTTGGAAGAGATACAAATTGGGATGGCGGTCTTCGCGACATGGACAAGTCAGAGGACTCTGACTCGGAGGATGAGGACGATACTGGTATTAACCCCATGGAGAGCACACCGACAGCTGTTTCCGACGAGTTTTTCGCGCCCGGCACCAAGTTCGTCCAGGTTGTCGCGAGCGACAGCGCCAGTTTCGCCCTCACAGAAGATGGTCGTGTCTACGGCTGGGGAACCTTCCGATCCAGCGACGGCATCCTCGGCTTCTCAGAGACCATCAAGGTCCAGGCCACTCCCCTCATGCTCCGCGATCTCAAGAACATCAAGGCCCTCTCCGCAGGCTCCAACCACATTCTCGCTCTCGACCACAAGGGCAATGTCGTCGCTTGGGGCTGCGGTCAACAGAACCAGCTCGGCCGCCGTATCATCGAGCGCAACAAGATGTCCTCCCTTATTCCCCAGGGTGTCGGTCTGCCTCGCGGCAAGATTGCCAAGATCGCTTGCGGTTCCTATCACAGCTTTGCTATCGACAAGAGCGGTCAGGTTTATGGTTGGGGTCTTAACAACTTTGGCGAGATTGGTGTTGAGTCGAATGCTGGCGAGGACGATGCTGTTATCCTTCGACCTGCTAAGCTTACATACCTCGATGATTACACCATTACCGAAATCGATGGCGGTGAGCATCACTCACTTGCTTGCTCCGATAAGGGCGATCTCTTGACCTGGGGCCGTGTCGATGGTTACCAAGTCGGCTTTGAGTTTGACAAGTTGTCCGAGGACAACACCATCTACGACGAGCGAGGCAACGCTCGTATTCTCTTCAAGCCTACTGTTCAGCCTGGTAAGTCACTCAAATTCCCGAATTTTAATCCACCCGCTAACTAATGTACAGACGCCAAGGACATTGTCGCCGTCGCTGCCGGTACCGACAACAACTTCGCCATCGCCTCCGACGGCAAAGTCTACTCATGGGGCTTCTCTAGCAACTACCAAACCGGCCAAGGCACAATCGACGACATCCACACTCCCACTCTGATTGACAACACCGCCATCCGCGGGAAGAAGATCATTGGAGCTGGCGCAGGCGGTCAATACTCTGTGCTCTTCGGCGTCTCTGAAGATGCTCCCACAAACGGCGTCAAGACCAACGGCGCTTAGAACCTTGACGCGAGGAATGAATTGACGGAGGAATCTGGGATTTTCCATATCAGCCCTACTTTTAATTACGCTGCTGAGAGCAAGCGGCTTTCCAATATTTGTACTTTAACGTCGGCGGATGCATGATGAATCGGATGGGCGGATTCCGAGTGCTGTTTTAAAAAAGAAACAACGTTTTTCATGATCAAGGAGGATGCATTCTGTTCTGATGCCTTTACATGCTGGTTTGTGGTATATAGATGGTCACGATGTCTTTGCATATCTGAAAATTGCTTTTTTAAAGAGTCTCAACTCAACGCTAACCTGAACCTTCTGTCTCTGCTTCTTTTTTAATCGTGACATACAAAAATAATTATTCTAGTACAAGGGAACAATGTCCCAGTATGTGTAACTTGCGTCTCGCCATCTGAACGCCTACCACCCGTCCATCGTATCTTCGCCGCGAGGGCGTCATCATGTACAGCGTCGAGTTTCCGCGCGCAGAAAACTCCCCATCGTGTCAGAGCCACGTGTCGTTTACCAGTTTTATGCGTTGAGCTTAGCAGCGGCGTTGGAGAACGTTCCACTTCCTCGGCTGCTGAAAATACCCATGATGCCGAATCCAACATAGAACAGCGCAAGAGGGTACGCAACGAGCCCTCGCATGCGCTTCATCTGTCCCACTGCGCAGAACATCCCACTCGCGCTGTAGGTACACCAGAGGATAGCAGCCGTGGTCGCGACGATGCCAACGGGTGTATCCATCCTCATCACGATGCCGAACAAGCTCGTCGCCACGAGCGGTAGCAGGCAGTATCCGAGAACGCTCGCGCTGCGAGGGTACGTCAGCGTCGCGGAGAAGTGGCCGCCCTGCTGTCCGTCGTGCGGTTGCTGAGGCGCGGATGGATCGCTGCTGTATTGGGGATAGCTGTTGACTTGGGGTTCGCTGGCGTCGGAGGGCGACATGAGGGAGAGGATGAGATGGAGGGATATGGAGCCGAGGGCGGCGAGGCCGTATATGTAGCCAAAGTGGACTTGGCCCGAGAAGAGCAGGATGAAGCCGAAGAGGAGGAAGAAGATAAGGGGGCCCGCGAGGTCGGAGTCGTCCATGATGTGCGAGTCGATACGTCGGAAGGGATTCAACACAGCGAGCGTCTAGAACAAATCAGCGCCATCACCCAATCAATTGAGAAGACACCATACCTTTGCCTGGATATGTCCAAAGTTAACGCCCAGCTCCTCCAGCAAAGGCGGTTCACCATCATACCCTTCCGACGAGAAAGCCGCAACCCAACCGGTCCTCAACCCGCCCTGCTCGCCCATCCTGCCACTGACGCCCTGCGCACCAAACGCGGGAGCCGCAAAGTTCTGCGCTGGGGCTCCGACGCCATAGCCGCCCTGGTTGCTGTATCCGTAGCCAGCGGCTGCTGCTTGCTGGGGTGTTGAGGAGCCTGGGTTCGTGTACTGGGAGGGGAAGAACTGCAGGTTCTGCGCGGCGTTGGGACCGCCGCCGGCGGGGTATTGCGGTTGTTGCGATGAGTAGTAGTTTGACATTGCGATGGTGTTGCGCAGAGAGGGGGAGCGTGGGTGAGGTGGTTGTAGGGAGGTTTTTGGGAGAGGCGGTCTTGAGGACAGTTTGGAGGTGAGAGCTTGGATGAGGCTGGTGCCTTGACGTCGGTGATTTGTGTGGCGGTGCAGGGACAAGCCACAGTTGCGCCAAGGACTGTCCTCCAGGCTCCAGCTCTCCTGAGAAGTTGAAGAGATCAAAGGGACACGCACCAGAACCTTTTCAGTAAGATAGTGTTGAGCAAATCTTTAACTTAATAATATTGTTCAATTTATTTACGGGTTACTTTTGTCGTGATGCTTGTCCTTTTGGTTTCGTTCTTAGAGAATTGATCCCCGGTAAAAAAAGTGTTGCAGCTCCCCACCAACGGGACCGTTGTGGTCATGGCACTCATACAACAGTCAGTCGTTGGAACTTGGCACGATGATTATTTTTCTTCAGGATGGCAGTTTTTACCGGACGTGCAAGACTTCACTACCAGTAGTTCTTTGACTACTCTAGAGAAAATAGAGAGGGAGTTTATAAAGGCCCGGACGAAAGCTTTGGGGTCTGTTATTCGTAACGATTTGTTGCAACTCCATGACTCAAATCAGATATCCATTATTGATAACATAATTCCAAGCAAATCTAATAAACATACTCATTTGTCAACGCCAGTGACCCGGCCATATTTCCTTCACCATCACTGTTGCCGCTTGACACCCATACCCGCACCCGCAGCCTGAGCACTTTGCACAAATTGCTTAAAGCACCCAGCAAGATTATCATAATTCTTCAACATTTCCTCCATCCTTTGATTAACCTCTTCTGCCTCCGGTGGCCACGGCTCCTTGTCTGGATCAAAATTCTCAGGCAAGAGTCTCCCTGCCTCTTTGAGCGCTGCCATGAGATCCTGAAACTCAAAGGAGCTAAGTTCGAGCTGATGGCGAGTCAGAAAAATGTTTTTTTGTTCCTAGTCAAGGATAATTTTACCTGCGCCATCCTTACGTAGTTTGCTGTGTATCGCATCGGTTCGAATGCGGGGGTTTCTTGGAGGGTTTGATTGAACTCGCTTGCTACGGATGTTCCTCGACTTGATTTCTTTGAGCCAGACATGGTTGTGATTGGAAGAGAGGGCTATGTTGAATACAGAGACGTGTATGGATACAATCGAGGTTGTTACAAATTAAGTAGTTTGTTGAAGATTATTTCCATGTTTGAGGGTGCCTAACCCCACCATTCAACCATCGATGTCAGCCCTACGAGGCTGACTTAGCTGGCGCCTGTTGGGCTCCGTTGTTACCTTGGTAGCACCTTGGCCAAGGTAGATCAAAGGACTTGGTTGAATAACGAATTTATAAATTCAACTTCTACTCAAATGTTATTCTTAGATGCATTGACCCCGAAGTTAAAGACTGTCCTCCGCCAGCAGTAATTCCAGAGTCATGGCACGTGATTCCAATTAAACCTCTCAATGATCCTGGCCTGATGACACCTTCACAAGACAAGATCAGGCATTACTACTTAGAACATGTCCTCCTAGAACCTCCAGTCAATTCAACCGTTGTATCAATTCTTCCCAAAATGCTTTGCCAACTTTGTTCCAACCTTGATCTGTCCGATATCTTGAGTTGTAAAATGGACAAATACTATGCTAGCTTCGACGGACCTGCTGAGTACCAAAACATGTTCACCTACATGTCACGCGATTTTCTGAGTCAAACTCCAGGAGCACATCTTATCCCGTATCATAAGGGTTTGAAGGAGCTGCAGGAAAGCTCTTCAACATGCGATCTATGTCGAGTCATTTATCATGCGATAGCACCCACTTTGAGCAAGCTTGAGCAGTTTGAACAGACATCCACTTATTCATCGGATATAGCATCATACAAGCTTGCATTGTCAGGCCAGAAAAACGGGCAAGGGATGCAGGCAGTGGCTTATAGAGAGGAGGAGTTTACTATACATGCTCTCATTGGGGCGATTGGTTTTGCTGTTGACCAAGGTGGGTATGATGAATGACATGACATTTGCCTCTTCATCGACTGATAGAGAATCATAGAAAGTCCATTATCGGGCGTTCTTAAGAGACGAAAGATTCCATCTTCAGCACAATCGAAAGATGGCCTCGAGTTTATGCAACGCTGGCTGTTGGAATGTACATCCCGGCATGGACATCAACTCGTGTCCAAGCTACTACCAACAAGGTTACTAAAATACGACGAAACGACAAAAAAGGTCACTCTCTGCACCAATGTACCTACAGATACAGAGTACGCTGCTCTCAGTCATTGCTGGGGCTCGGTCCAGCCTCTTACACTAAACACCAACACCGCTCAGCAATTGCACGACGGAATATCAATCGAGGCGTTTCCAAGAACTTTTCAGGATGCATTTTGGGTGACACAGAAACTGCACATCCCATATCTGTGGATTGATAGTCTCTGCATAATTCAGGATTCTAATGATGACTGGGTTCGCGAGTCAGCTCGAATGTGTGACGTATATGGAAATGCGTATCTCACCATTGCTGCTACTAAGTCCAAGAACAGTTCCGAGGGGTTTCTAAGGCCCAGGCCAGAAAAACTCTATACCGACATCACCTTTCTGGGAGGTGATGCTCCCAAATGCGTTTCAGTCTATCCTATCAGGGTTTAAAATTCCCATGGGTACCTAATAATAGCTTAATGCCCAGTTACCTAGGCATCTAGTTAGGTAAATAATATTATATATAGGTATTTATAGGCATTTTAAAATATTCTTATAATACTTATAATATATATAAATACTAAAAATTACCTATAAGTACTTATAAGTAATATTATACTTTTTTATATAACTCTTAAAAGTAATATAAATATAATATATTTATAGTAATTATTTATAATAATTTATATAAAAAGTATATTTATATATATATAAAAAATATTAAA